>JAKZAO010000011.1:28801943-29010799 GCA_023053555.1 Branchinecta lindahli
GTTTTGTTAGAAAATAAATATTTTTTTGCTACTATTTTGAGTAATAATGCAAGAGAATGAGAGGAATGTGTTTGTCTGTGTATTTCCTACGAATGACAAGGAAATTGTTTTGAGAGGGTTACGAGATGATGTCGATTTTCGTGGGTTTTCAAATGTTTGTTTCAATGTGAATATCACGGTGAAATGTTTAATTTTGACCTTCTTCCAGTAAGAAAATTTAGAAATTTTAGTTCGACAAAAGGTTTTGAAGTATTTATTGGCAAGAAAAAAGAAAAAAAAGAAAGGACGTAGTGGTATACTGAACGGATCAATCCGAGTCCATGGAAAAGTGGGGGTTGGCCCTCCCCAAGCTTGTAATGCTTTTGACAATTGAACTAGAGAAACCTAATTTATGTACCGTTTTCTTTAGACACTTTGTCTGAGATGTCGTAGCTTGGAGCTACATGGGCTCGTCTTTAATGCAGATGATACGAAAAAATACCAGCGTGTACCAGTCACCGAGAATAGCGGAGAGTGTATGGTTTTCAGCTGGCCTTGTGTACTTTTGAAAATTGTGATAGTGATTAGTATTAGCCTATATCACAACTACTTTAATATTTGGGAATAAGTTGTCACCTAACTTCGATCATATGGTTGGAAAAGTCATATTTTTCGTGTTTAGAACGGCGGGTGGGCAGTCTTAGCGTTATATCGAAGATTCGTTATATTACAAAAGTCGGGGGAAAACTGTTCAGTGATGGCCAAAGCGGCTACGATATTTTGTGCGTGCCCTGTCATTTATGTCTGAATGGGAATTGTCAAGGCGCCTCCATTTTCTAGGTATCATTATTTGAATTTATGGGCGTTTATCATATTAGATGAAAAACTAGAGAAATTTTGGATATGAAGAGCCCGCTTACAAACTGGAGGTTTTGTGGGAGTAAAGCAAGTCCAACAAATTTGTGGGAAGAGTGTTGTCCCGCATTTTCAACGGTCGGATGTTTACGAAAGCGTGTAACAGGTTGTTAGTGAAGTTTTTTGTTGAGAATTAACAACGTTGACAGTTCCGAATGACGTTCAAGATGAATTTGAATTTTGGGCGTTCATCAAGGGGGATTTGGAAGGAAACTTACTTCGCACAAAAGTTTGAAGTTTTTTATTGATGCAAGCAATTTCAAATAGGGACCTCACTTGAAACATATGAGAGACGATTTTTTAGGACTTTTTTATGAAGGGGTAGAGGCTCGAGAAGCAGCGGTTTTAGCATTTGAAGATCGCTTATTAGATTCACGGGTTTTATATACATATATGCATAATTTTGGTGTATGTTCCCAGCGCAAAATTTTGGCTGATAGGAAATCAAGGAAAATTGATAAATGGTATTGGCGTTTGATTAAGCCAGCATGGAATCAACATCAGTGTGCGTTTGGTGGAGTCCGCGGTCATATTGGGCATTTTGCTGGCTTTACGGTCGAAAACCCGTCAGGGTTATGAAGGGAAAGTATTGTCTTTGTTTTCCCTTTTTCCAAAACCAGGGGGAAAAGATGATGATGTTTTTGCGTAGATTTTGGATGAGAAACACAATTTTTAGGTTTTCTTATTATTCTGAATGATTAGTCGTTGAAGGTAGGAGTCATAGTGGTAGTTCCAGATTTGGGAATATTAACACCGTCGTTTGTTTTGTGAAATAATACAAGGCCGGTTATATTTTCCTGAGGGAGAAAGAAAATAAATTGGTTTTGTAGTATCCGTGGTGCGGATAAGATAGACCCCCCCCCCCTTGGGGAGTAAAAATTTTGGTTTGGTACATGTGTATTGGGTTCGTTTTTAATTGACTGTGTCCATGTTTATGGTGGTATATGCGTAAAAGAATTGTGACAGTATAATAAGTTTAGTTGAATTTGTAGGGATCAGTTCCTTTTTCTCAAAATAAAAATCAGGAATGAGAGATGGACGTTGGGAGTTAGTAGCGGTCTCTAAGGAGTTGTGGTATGGCAAGTGAAAACCAAGATTAACAGAACATTTGGAGTAGTCAATTTTTGTCGTTGTTTTTGGAAGGAAAAGCTTGCTTGTATTATATTTTACAACATTCACTAGAGAATGAGATGATAAGTCCAATGTATTGTCATTAACCTTGACTCCGTTTTCTAGGAATGTCGTCAAGGCTTTCTACACAGCAGGGGTGATGATGGACGTACTTCAAACCTTCGGAGAACTTGATATAGAGATGAGCGAGAAGAGAAAATACGCAAAGTGGAAAGCGGCATACATTCACAATTGCCTGAAAAACGGAGAAACTTCGTTGCCGGGCCCTCAGGCTGATGGGTTAGAAGACTTCCAAGACCCAAGTCTGAATGAAGGTTTTGGAGGGCCTGCCAATGTCCCACATGATATCAGCAGCCAAAAAGGTATCTTTCATCTTTCTGGGCTACCAGCATTTTTGGTGTTTTCTGTAAGTAGACTAATGATCCCCACGTACCGTGGATGGTAAAGAAAATTGGTAGAAAAAAGTATCAGCTGGCGGTGCTGGCTCCAGTTTTGTGCCTTCAGCCAGGAAGTTAAGCCACCCTGGTACTTTCACACACCCTTCCTGTTACTTACCACAGAATTTCTCCAAGTACCCATGTGAAGCTGGGTCGACTTTGGCTTATCTTCTTTACTCATACCACAAATCCCCATCCCAAACCAAACGGAAGACCCCACCGACACTTGAACCTGCGCTTCAAGTCGATCTACTGCCATAACCACTTATCAGGGACGGAGACGTGCTGGCTAGTACATACCAGATGAGTTTGGTAGAGATGAAGATGGACAGGGAGTCGCTGGCTCCCCAATATTTTTAGATCCCGACCGTGGAAAATATCTAATTAAAAACTGCAGTTTGACCGCGAACACTTAAGGATTTTCCCTAGACACGCGACTTAAATGTAAACGCGTGACGGTGGCTCGCCGGCGGGGAGGGGGATTATGTCCTGGGAGTTTTTGCTGGAACCAATCATACAGCACTAGGCTGCAAGGAACGAACTGGGCCATAGCGCTTTAGTTGCTAGGCTCCGCGATGAGGTCGGAGGCTGGATAAGCAACGATAATCACTGCAAAAATGGACCTACTTCAGCAAAAAGCTTGTTTCCCCCACTATCACACTTGTGATAAAATCAATCAAACAGTCAGTTCTACTCCAGTAAAAAATTACCATATCCCAAACAAAAGCAAAGAAAACAGGAAAAGAAAAAGAAGACAAAAAGGTCACATGTCATCTTTGTTGAGGCTCGAAAGAGTATCATCGTAGTAACCTTGACAAATCTTGAAAGATTTTCTCACGGTATAGTGTCGGCCTTATCCCAGCAGGAGAAACGGGGGGGCGGGGGGATTTGAGGAATGGACTTTACATTAGATGTTTTGTGCAGACCATTTCTGGTACCACGGTCTAAAATCGTGTTCGTATTTACCATGGTGTCTCATACCACGGTCAAAAGGCATTTATGCAGTTACCGTGGTATCTAGCCAGGTACCGTGGTTTCTGATATTCAGTTTCTGATATTCAGAAAAATTACCGTCCCACCGCAGTAACTGATCGTGGTATCTAAAAAACGAATCTCACCTTCTATGATTACTAACACAAAAGTCAATTTTTTCTTGTCAAATTGGTGGGAAATAGATTATGTCACTCTGAATGTCAGTATTTCTCTACGGATGATCTTTTAAGAGCGAATCCGGAAATCGTCGTTTTTGCAGTGATACCACGGTAACTGCAAAAACGCAACTATAGGTGTCACTATAGTCAGTTTTTTGTGCTACTCGGGCGTGTTCTTACCTCTCCCCACTAAGGTCACTCTTTCTTTTCAGGCAATTTGCCGATCCCCTCCCAACGACCCATCAGTCCAGGGCAAGGGATGTGGCCCAATGTCCCCCAACCGGGCTACAACCCCCCTCCTCAACACTACACACCCCCAGTTCAGCCTCACAACGTTCCATACGGCCACCCTGGACAGTCGCCGACTACACATTACGGACAACCGACTACCCCAGCCGTACCTTCTCACCCCCCAGCGACCCAGACGCCCACATACCCATCCAGCGAAGTGCCTGCACAAGGTTGGTACTTCGAATATTTTTGACTTACCTTGATTGCGTTAAGCGTTCGGAAAGGTTGGTACGACATCATTGAAGTCGGACTAGTTGAGGCCGAGAAATCAGCACATGATTGCAACATGTGTTGTGTAGCCGCGGGATTAGCACAATTATTGGAAGTATGCAAGTTTCTTGTAAATAAGTACCAATTTCCAACTGATTTACAGTAGCTAGAAAAGCACGAGACGGATTTCGGAAAAATACAAATCACAACGAGAAACAAAATGAAACCAATCCAAAAATACTAAAAAGGTTTCTGCTGCTCGGAAGAAATTTCTTCCCGACGCTACATGTGTTTTTTTAAGTGAACGTGTATTGTGCATGCGTTTCTCAACGAATAATAAGGTAATTAGTAGCTTCGTGTCATAATAAGGGTTTCAAGCAATGTGTTGCTTAGCGTTGTCCTGGCGATGGCAGAAATCCGTCGAGGGCAAAGCGTTGGTCGGGACGAGCGGATCTTCGGTTGTGGGGAGTATATATATAGCCTATCTGCATTGAAAAACCCAAAGGATGCGCGGTTTCAACAGATTTTTTTGTTTGTTGTCATGACATGCATAAAAAATTCTAACAGAACATATAACATCACAGTTGTTGTCTGTTACGCATTATCGGTTAAAACCGCGCATCCTTGTTTTGTCTGTTATGAAACTTCTGACAATGCAGGATAAACAAACAACTCACTAAGACTAAATATCAGAGTAAGAAACAACACTTCTTAGCTGGAGTGCTTTTCGCAGGAAGTTTACCAAAGGAAACAATCACTCTTGTTGACATAGATCGTAAGATACCAAGAGGCTGCCCACCATTCTCACAAAAAATAATACTGCGTTCTCTAATGTGTGGTATGGGACTGGATACGGCAAACACAACTGCTATCCTGAATATAATCTGAATATAATCGTTGATAAGGCACTGATAAAAATAAGGCTTCATTTCATAGAATTGTTATTTTCTGAGCGTAAACACGGCGAGAGCACAGGGTATGGTAATTCACGTCATGTTTCCAGTCACATAAGGTGACTTTCTTTTTTGTGCAGCACTTTCATGTGCACCAAGTCACCCCATCATTTTTTTACTCCGCACTAATCGAACGCCTCTTGGTCACTGCTAGAGCGTGAAAGACAGGAGAGACTGAATAAACGAACAAAACTTGTATCTTCCAACAGAAAATGACACCTAGCCCGTACGGAAATTTCTCGCCTGAAATGTACTCAGACAAAGTGAAATGGTTTCAGTCCGATTTCAGGTTAGTTTCTTCCTCTCGGATCGACCGTAACTTCAGCCTTGGTTCTGCCCGGTGCCAAAATTCCGGTCAAAATCGTCCCGCAACGAATCGCCCGGGGCCGGAATTCCGGTCGATCGACTGGTGGATAAGAAGCAAACCTGACATTGGGTCGAAATCGCTTTCACTTCTTCTGGGTCGATTTCAGGCGGAAAATGTCCGTAAGGGAGATCCGACGTCCACAATCGATGGAAACGGCTCGAAAGTTGATGATTATGGAGTTTAAATAGCAGATGTAGCCATTCCTCTAGCAGTCTAGCTCGTCACCAATTACAATTTGTGCAGTAACACCATTCTCAAATCAGGGAGTTCTTCGTATCATAAGGACATTTGATTTAAACGCCTAACAACAGACACGAACACCCTCTCTTAATATTCTTCGTGTACCGAGCGGCAGAAACTTTCATCTAGATCTGATAGATGACTCTGAAGTCGTGCCGATCTTAAACAAATAATTTTTCTTTTAAAGGCCACATCGTTCCAACACCGGAGCAGGTGAAGAAGGTTGAAAAATACTGCAGGTTTACCATGAGCGCCCTGAATTACGACGATATGCCCGAAGCAATCAAGAATCTGGAGTTGGCCTTGAAGCTTCTTAAGACAGGTCATGACTAACCGACCTTCAGCAGTTTCTACCTTTTCTGTGATTTACAAGTGATGTTTGTGTTATTTGTGTACCTAAGCTCTTAAAGTATACTTATCGATTCGATATTCCTTCCGGGGTGCGGCCTTGGAAAAGTACTTTCGTCAATAGCTATCGAAAGAAGCGAAATAATTGGTCAGAATAAAGACGCAAATCATTGGTATGGGTACGAATGAGCTGTTTTGAAGTAAACCCTGTGCTCGTCTTCCTTCAAATTGTTTCTCACTATTAGGCAGGTCAATCGCTGGATAGTGTCACTGTTGCTCGTCAAGCATAGGCATTTTGCTTCAAAACGGCTCCATAGACTCACTGTCAGAAGTTTCATAACAGATAGCGCATAACACTTTCAAGAATAACACTTTTTCAATTAGAAATAAAGTGTATGACCAATTAAGCTTACACTTTTTCGTGCTTTTTCGTTCGTGCCTAGATCTCCAACAACACCTTCAACATAAACAGATAACATCCCAAAGTGTTATCTGTTGAAACCGGGCATCCCAAAGTGTTATCTGTTGAAACCGGGCATCCTTCTGTTGTCGTTATGTAACTTCTGACAGTGTAGTATTTTTACCAATTGAAGGTGTTGTTGGAGATCTAGGCACGAAATAGTGTAAACTTAACTGGTCATAACACTTTATTTCTAAGTGAAAAGGTGTTATTCTTGAAAGTGTTATGCGCGATCTGTTATGAAACTTCTGACAGTGCTCTGATTGTAATTTTCCTTAAAGACCGTTCTTTGTTTGTTTCTTTTAATCCGTTTGTATATAAGGAGTAGAACATACTTGGTGGTCAGGTCAGTTTGTGGGCACTTTTGATCTTTACAGGATTTGATGATACATATTCTAGTGGTCTCAACTTAGCCTAGGCTCGAATCTGTTTTGCATCGACATTTCCATAATGACAAAAACCTAAACAGTCACTGCAGAGGCTCTTCGTGTCTTAATCTTTACTCGGTAAAAGTAACAAAACAAAAACAAACTTGAAGATGAATGAATGAATGAATGATCGTTTTAATTTAAAAGAAAAACTATCACAGCAAAATGCCGAATTGGTTTCCTCGTGTCAAACGTCAAAAATACACTGAATGACATATAAATTATCAAAAATAAAACATTGTCATGAAACAAACTCAATTTGCATTATACCGTTCGGTGAAACTAGGCACGAAACTTTTCTTGAACCGGTAGGTGCGGCAATGAATTGGGGACCTTCACTGCTCCTGCTCTAGGTTGACGAAGTCTTTCGGGTAAATGGGGACTAGGGAGGAGGGAACGGTGCACGGGGTGGGAAAGGAGTTTTAGGCCAAAAGTCTGGCAAAGGTGCTCTCTCCTCTCTGCAAGCGTTTGCAGCCGAAGTTCCTTTAGCAGAAAAGAGTAAGGTAATCTGGCTTCGCCATAAATGATACGTAGTGCACGTTTTTGTACCCGCTTGATCAGATCCTTCTCCCCTTGGGTGAGACCGTAATGCCATGCCGGACAAGCATATTCAAGAAGGGGGCGCACGAAACAACAGTTTTTATAGATACCATGGTCTAAAGTCATTTTTTAGCTACCTTGGTATCCGATACCACGATAAAAAGGCATTTTTGTGGTTAACGTGGTATCTGGCAAGGTACCGTAGTATCTGATATTCGGATTTACTGAGACCGTATTTACTGAGCGTGGTATCTGAAAAAATTTCTCACTTTCATCATCGCTAATTCGTCTAGTTTTTTTTCAAACTGGTGGGAAACAAGTGGTGTCATTCCCGACCTCAGTGGCGAAAAACTCCAGCGTCAATCGTAAATCCGGCAATTGTCGTTCTGCAGAGCAACCGTAGTGTCAGATATCAGATACCACGGTAACTGAAAAACGACTAACTGCAGATCCAGTTACCGAGGTAAACGACTAGTTCTGGAAAGCGAATCCACGACGGGATAGTCCGGGTGGCACTAAAACGTATCTCGCTTATCTGAGTTACGGTGATCGGAGAAACACAGTCAGTTTGACAATAGTTTCCGACTATATCGACCACGCTGAATATGAATATGGGTGGTGGCAAAGCTGGAAATGACGGGTTGACCTTATAAAAGCAAAAAACACCCTTTTTAGGCCTATAAAATGTATCCACACTGTTTCTTTTTTTCTAAGATTGTACTAGCCCAGTTTTGTTGCAGGACATCACGTTTTATTCCTAACAATGTCGTCTCTTACAATAATTCCAATATCTCATAATTATAGTCCCGGAGCTATATTTTTCATTGAAAATGCCAAAATTCAAAGGTTTACCAGGTTTCGCACGTATCTCGTAACCTAACGTATTTTAGGCTTTTTTGTAATTTACCAAAATTTGACATGAGTTACTGGTTTTCACAATGCCTAAAGTTCCAAGCTCTAATTGTTGGCGAAGCCCTACAGAATTTTCCGAAAAAGTACAGGCCTAGGCCAAAAATCTATGAAAAAAATTGTATTTTCAAAATGGTGATGTGACACAACGTTATAGGTTAGAATTATATATAGGTTAGCATAAAATTCAAATATCAACTTTATTTTTCAAAAAATATTAACTACGGTTGTTATAGGCTAATTACTTATTTATAGGCTAAAACAATTCGGAAAAATGGTACTGCGAGACACGTCTCTATACCAAATTTTGACCCCGAATCCAACGGTTATAGTGTTGGGTGTCAAACTCAGTTGTCATAGGCTGTCTACTTGCTATAAGCTCTAAATATTCCTTCAGCCCAAGCTTACTGCGAATCATCGTTGACCTGGCAGAACGGATACGTCAGCAAAATTTTATTAGAGCTATATTTCGGCCCTTCATGGCAAGGGTCATCTTCAGACTCAAAACCGCTCAAGTGGACCCTTGCCAAGAAGGGCCGAAGTATAGCTCTAATAAAATTTTGCTGACAGATCTGTTTTGCACTCTCAAATATAAGCTGTAATTTTATTAATATAGATAATATATGTTTATGTTCGATCCACTGTACAGATTTAGGATAGTGGGGTAACCAAAAGAAAGAAAGAAAGAGAGTAGGAAATAATACACACAACAACAAAAAACTCTCAATGAAAAAGCCGGATGAGGTCGTGGTGTGCACCAAGGCGGAAACATGCGTCAGCACCAATATTGGTGTGTAGATTTTCAAGCGAACTTAAAATGTCAGTAGCTCCGTACCGATCTACAAGGAGTCTGTTTCGGACCGATCTGGGTGAATTCAAAAGGAATTTGCAATATCGAAAATAATCAACTCTCATTTGTTTAAAAATCTTAGTAAATACGGGAAATAGACCAGACGCAGACAAAACGGCATGGTCGCAAAAGCTAGATCAAAGTTTAGCCAGTCCACGTCTGCCGAACCGGCCACGATTAGGGACGATTTTTGTGTACCCAATTCTTAATTTATCTTTAGTATAAGATACAAACTTTTCTGGATTCTAGCAAGAGAATCACCAACAGATATACCCAGCCACACTAGCTTTATTCTAGATATACCAAAACTCCTGCAATTCAGAGAACTGACGCACTCTTAAGGAAAAATATCCACACTTGGCATTATTTAGAGAAAGCCCAATATCTTTAAACAGTGATCCAACCAGACGGACATTTCGCTGAAGTGAGCTTTTGGAACGACTTACCAGCAGGAGGGCATCAGCGTATGCTGAATCAGAAATTTCACTGAACCCAAAACAACAACTTGATGGGATCTTGATCAGAACACTTGCAATACAAGCAGACAAGAAAATATATACGGCGTTATATACGGCGAAAGGACACCTCCTTGCCTGACCCTGCACTTCACTGGAATATTCCCAAAAATATTACCATTAGATTTCAGTCTCACATACGAATTGGAGTACCAGAAACGTAGCAAAGATATCACTGAAAATGTTTATACCAAACTGACACAGTGAAAAAAGAGCTGTTAATAGACAACACTGTCACATGCTTTAGAAATTTCCAAAGCACAAATATGTAATAACTGACCTTTGGTGTGCACATCTTTGAGGAGAACAGTAAGCGCCCTGTGCGCATGCTGGCAACCAATTACCTTTTAAAACCAAACTGACTGGCATCGTAATTTACAAGGTCGATGACACATGGGAGTAGTACGTACTCAAAAACTGTTCTTATTTTACAGGCAACAGTAATTGGCCGATAAGAATCACATTTATTTGGATCTTTCCCCCTTTTTAAAACCGAAGTTACAGTCCCACAAAGAAAACTGTCAGGTACGAGTGACGAACATGTACACATTTGACAAAGTAACTGCAAGTGAATCATCAAACCAGGGGAATCTTTATGTACATGACGAACACGAATACCGTCAATATCAACCAAAGGTGGTTGCAGCTGCAACAAACATTGGAAATACCGTTGAAAATCCCGATTATAATATCTTACAGAGCTATCCAAGGCAGTAAACCGACCCGGAAGCACAACGCTTGACAGAAGCTGTAGCTGAATATGTTGTCCATGATCATCCGGGGGGATACAGGGAATTCCACTGAGCTTAGTGGAAGTTGTCAAGTAGAAAACCCATACTATTTTATTATTAGGTTCTCACTGCACTTAATCAACTTGCCGGAAATGATAATATAAAGCTTAGATGGGTTGACAACTTCAGCGTTTAACAGATAGCAAAGAAACAAAACCAAAGTGTTGCCCTCGCAACATTTTTGTAACAACCAGGTTATCATGGCACTGTGCGAAAACACGGAGTGCTGCGTGTGACTGGAAGACGGCAACACAAGATACTTCCGCATAATGTCCGGAGTCGGCGAAGGATGTGTTCTCATTTGACAGTGCGAAAACGGATAAATCAACTGAAATTTATTTGAGCTATATTTCGGCCCTTCTTGGCAAGGGTCCTCTTCAGGCTCAAAGCCGCTCAAGGTGGAAAAAACGAAACTTGTGATAACCATGTGTGATGGACGTGTTCTCTCTCCGTTCCTCTTCGTTCTTGTCATGGACTTCATCCTACGGGACTGCACTGGCTACGGAATCGAGCTTTCCAACGACCGATGCCTCGCCGACCTTGCTTTCGCCAATGACGTTGGACTCCTGGAATCCAGTAAGTTCAGGCTACAAGAGTTGATGAACACCATCGAAGAGAAAGCCAGCCAGTTGGGTCTCCGGATTAACGCCGAAAAAACGAAGAGTATGGCAACGAGCGACTCCCCTTTAAATCTGAGATGTGCGGGGAAGGAAATCGAACAAGTCCTGGAATTCAAGTACTTCGAAAGCACCGTGGAGAAGAACGGCTCAAACGCCAGAGAGATCCAACTTCGCAGCGGTCAAGCAAGCGGAGCCTTAAAGTGCCTGTGACCAGTCTGGTGTTCCAATGTCCTGCCATTCTTCTATGCCACAGAGAAGGCTGGAAGCTCAAAATGCAGCAGGAGAAAATGATTCTCGACTTCGAGACGAATTGTCTTCGGAGAATCCCCAACATAACTTGGCAGCAGCGAGTACCGTACCAGGAGGTACGCCGTCTTACTGGACAGCCGATGGTAACGGACGTTATCCGAACAAGAAGTTGGCAGCCATCAATATTTACTCTTTCCACTATCTATACATTCCAGTCATATTATACAATTTTAACATGATTATCTTTCCACGTTTATTATTCTCATCATTCAAATTATTTATATTCCAAAATTCATCCTAAAGAAAACAACAAAAAAACCATATAAATTATATATTTTTTTGTATTCCTATTTCCATGTATCGTACGTTTTAAAACAAAATGTATAAAATATATTTTAAATAATATTTAAAATTCTCTTTATGCGGACAATTTTACCATAAAACAATCAAGGAACATTCATTCTGTTCCGGACCATTTTACCATAAAACAATCAAGGAACGTTCATTCTGTTCCATTCATAAGCCAGCTAGATTCCAAAAAAGGTACAAACTACTTGTATACAGGTCTAGGCGCGGTGAGAACTTAACCAGATCTGTAGACAGCATTTGGTTCTATTAGAGGAAAGGGTAATTAGCCATAATTCTTCTCTAAACTGATAGAGTCAAAACTACTGTGGAAAACGAGACCCAGAATTAATGAAATTCGCATTTTTGACTGACCTTTGCGGTGATGACACGGTATTTTCATTTCTATATAAACAAAAAATTCGCATAGGCCTGAATCCGTTTTTAAATAATTGATAATAGTTTTGCCAGTTTTTCCCTTTTGTCAACCATCATGAGTGAACGGAACAACTGCTACTGCGAAATGTGTTGTGAAACACAATAGGAATTTCGTTGATGTCGTAGTTTCGGCTGACACACACCCACTTCAGTTGAGCTTAGCCAAACATAACAATTGCTTTACTCATATTACAAATCGTACATATGAAAATCTTATTTTCAAAAGGCTTTTACATTGATGACACGCATTGATTTGACCCACAGCCACCGAAACATTTTTCAAAGTCGGTGCAATCCAACTCAAAGACGTTTGCTTCACATTCTTCTGAAATATCTTCGGTTCCATCACATACTGTAAAAAAAAAAAAAAATTAGGGTATAATCCGGGATTCATATCACGTTATCGCTCAAAAGAGATAGAACAGATATGCAATGCATATCTTCCTATGTTCCATAGTAAGTTACATTATAAAAATTATTTTTGTAGAGGTTGTTGTATGAACTCTTATCATCCTCTAGAGAGGCTGATATGAAGTCGTAACAGCCTCCGCAGATGTTCATCGAGTACTTTTCCTCAAATACTGAAAAGTAAGAGCTGACCTCCAAAAAATAAATTAAAAACAATACTTTCAGTTAAAAACAAAACAGTAATTAGAATAATTTATGAAAAATAAATAAGAAGTAAAATAAATGTTGAAAATGAATGAAAATCTTACTCTCTTAGACAACCAGCCTATGGCCTAGCCGTGGGGAAAGGACTGC
This sequence comes from Branchinecta lindahli, assembly GCA_023053555.1. Classification (NCBI taxonomy): domain Eukaryota; kingdom Metazoa; phylum Arthropoda; class Branchiopoda; order Anostraca; family Branchinectidae; genus Branchinecta; species Branchinecta lindahli. The sequence goes on from JAKZAO010000011.1 coordinate 28,814,873, forward strand.
CCGGAATCCGTGAAGAGACACGGATTTCCAGGTTTTTTCACGGATTTCCGTGAATCTCGCCGGAACTCCAGAGGACAATTCGATTTTCCGTGCCTCCTCCCAGAATTCCGAGAAGCTTTTCCCGGAATTCCATCACTGCAATTTTCCGTGCACCTGGGATTCCGGCAGTAATTTGCGTTCACGGATTTCCGTTACAAGCAACATATTTCGGTCCTTTCTCCTGGAATTCCGCGAAGCTAATGCCGGAATTCCGTATCTGCAATTTTCCGTCCACCTGGAATTCCTGTAGTCACTCGCCTTTCCGGATTTCCGGGACACGAAGCGAATTTCCGGGACTTCTCTTGGAATTCCACGAAGCTTATGACGGAATTCCATCACTACCATCTGAGTGATTGCGCTCCGATACTTCTCTAGCATTCTTGATACATTTCTGTAAATCTAGATACTTTTATATTAACCGCAAAAACGGCAAACAGAAAACAGTATGAAATTTCAATTTAATCTAGGTAAATGCCGTTTGGCAGTGTACCCATTAGCACCTAGCTATTTGTAAAGCCGGGTATAGGTAGGAATTTCTAATACGATCGTTTTCGATCGGAAACAGTTGGTTCGGTTTTCCAAGTCCTGAAACAAGACCTGACTTTTAACATCCATATAGGAAAGTTGATTTTTTTTTTTTTTTAGTTGTAAACGATCAAAATAGTTTTGACTGAAACGGCAAATCTGAAATCCCAATCGTAAACGATAGGAAACAACTGTTTTAAATCGTAATTTTACAACTGTTCACGATATATTTATAATAAATAAATAAAAGCCGTCGAAATGCTTTAAATTGAGAGCTGTCATCCGTGTTTTTGCTATTTTCACTTTTCTTTGAAGCGCAAAATGTTTCAAAAGCAGCTTTCGTAGTCGAAGCCCCTTCTATAGTGCTAAACCTTCTTCTGGTAATTTTTTAAGAGTGCTACCGTTTAATCGATAATTTTGGAAAGCAAATATTTGCCTCTATACAGTACAGCGCAAATGTCGATCGTTACTATCGTCAATTGGATTGAATCACAGGTCACAGGAAGGTTCAGCCTGGTTCACCTGGCAGTTGGCACCAAGTTTCAGTTCAGGGATTAGGCTAGGGGTGGGGGTGGGGAGTCGGGTAGATACTTTTCCGTGCCAAAAACGCCGGAATTCCGGGACGATTTTCCGTGAAATTGAGACACGTTTCCAGCACGGAAGCGATGGAATTCCTGGGTCAGACTCCAGAAGCTTCCCGGAATCCGCGACAATTTTCCGTGAAATTGAAACACGTTTCCGTGCCGGAATTCGGAAAATCAAATCCGGGGACGGATTCCGGGGAGTGCACCCTGGAATTCTGTGAAATACGTCGGAAAATCCAGGCAAACTGCCACGGAATTCCGCGGTTTCCGTGCCGGAAAGGTGTCTCAATTTCACGGAAAAGTTCTGGAATCCGGGCACTCCTTTCCCTACGGGTAGGTCATACCCTTGTCTTGTCACAATCCGATTTCCACTGAAAATACAGCTTGTCAACTGAAACAACCTCATACTTTCCATAAAGGAAGTGAATGAGCTTTAGGTAGTTAATGAGACTTTCTTTTTTAATTAGATTTTTTTGCGCCGACTATATGGAATCTACTACTGTTAGATATCCGGAATTCTAATAGCCTTACTTTATTCAAGGGAGCAGCGAAAGGTCATTTCAGGAAAATCGTTTAGTGTTCTCCTCCTCTCTGTTCTCCCCCCCCCAATTGTTTTCTTTTTTTCTTTATCGTTCCTTGTATCTCTTGTGTGTTTTTTTCAAGGTTGAAACCACAGGTTTTTCCTTTTTTTGTATAGGGTATTCAGTTAATTGATGCTGTTTGTTGATTGATTAATACAAATTATTTCCCTGTCCTAGCCAAGCACTACTTTTGTGCTTTCCTGGCATGGTTGTTACTGACGTAATTTAGCACTGTAGTGAGAACTGAACTTTTTGAGTTAGGAAGATCTACTGTAAATTTCAAAGACCACGTGATCATCGTATAGCACGTTCTCGCTTGATTTCAAATTTCTTTAGCGAAGCTATCACATCTTTTGCAAAGCTGCCTGCTATCAAATATACTAAACGTTTGTGAACATAGTAAAAGCACAGTCCGAATATATTTAAACCATGGTCACACTAGGCTAAAACAAGAGCTACGAGCTCATATGGCACTTGTTACGAGTAGTGGTACGAGAAATTAGAAGAGAACTTCAAAATAAACACCCCGCCATTCAAAAATGCGGTTCGGACCTACAATTAGGACATCTAGGTTCATTCAGTCTGAAAGCTCTAGATGACGTACTGTCCTTGCACATCAGGAAGTACCGAACTCGTGGGATTACTACAAACTCGGATCCCCTCCAACTCCCCCACGGTGACCGGATCCATTCTGGTTATGCCATTCACTTGTTCTTCACACCAACTTTCATCCCGAGCCCTCGACTCTAAGCGTTTCCCAAGATTTCCGGTTCCCCGTCCGACTCCCCCCAATATCACCTGATCCGGTTCGGATTTAAAGTGGGGTGTCTGAGACACGAGGTCTTTTTTATATCAAGTTTCATCAAGATCCGATCACCCGTTCGCAAGTTAAAATACCTCACTTTTCGGATTCCCTCTCTCTCCACCCCCACCCCCCCAGATGGTCGGATCCGCGCTCAAGTCAACCTGTTCGGTTCCCATACACGCCTGCCAATTTTCATCGTCTTAGCGCATCAGGAAGTACCGAAATCGCGGGATCACTAGAAATTCGGATCCCCCCAACCCCCCAACCCTACTGTGAACGGATCCGGTCCGGTTATGTCAATCACGTATCTAGGGCTTGTGCTTGTTTTTTCCACCAACTTTCCTCACGATCTCTCTACTCAAAGCGTTTCCCAAGATTTCCGGTCCCCCCCAGTTCTCCCAATTTTCACCGGATCCGGTCCGGATTTAAACTGGGATGTCTGAGACACAAGGTCCTTCTATCTATCAAGTTTCATCAAGATCCAATCACCCGTTCGTAAGCTAAAAATACCTCATTTTCCGGATTCTCCTCCCTCCAGCCTCCCCCCCGGATGGTCGGATCGGGAAAACGACTATTATCACGTCAATCTGTTCGGGTTCCTGACATGCCTGCCAATTTTCATCGTCCTAGCACCCCGAGTGAAAAAAAAAGACAGAGAATTATTGATGAACTATACCAAAAAGCACATGCTCGCATTGTTTCTGAGGTCCTTCAGATTTCCCGAGTGCTGGTCTATGCGTCCTTCGAGAAGCTTTGAATATGTGCTATCGTGCACGGTGAAACTGTAGGGAATCCTAGCTAATTTGCATATGTTCCTAGGTACGAGCGGTATTGTTACCCATGTGTCAGTCACTGAGTTGCTAGGACATCAGAAGACAACTGGTGCATGTTCAAATGGTTTCCTACAAGAACTGAGTATGCACCTGCCGTGACATCGAAACTACGGAAAATCACGAGCCAACCATTATTTAAATGCCTATTTTTCTAGGTACGATCCGAAATGTGTCGCATGTGCCAACTCACTGAGCACTCGAAAACTACAGAAAATCGATAGCGTGCAGAAAACCGCTAGCTTATAGCCTATGTCTTTGTGTTCGATCTGCAAAATCATTTCCTACGAAAAACTCCAAACTTTTGGTCCGGATAGGAACTCGCTATATAATAATAATAATAACATAATGCAAAAATAAGGCACATGGCTTCTACAAAATGAACAACAAATTATAAACTAAATTTCTCTTCTAAACAAATTTCTCTTCTAAACAGTTTCACCGTGCTATAGTTGACTAAGTTACGCTCTCCTTTTTGCTTTGGCCTCACGGTTATTGTCAGTTAATCCCAAATCCGATCAAATTGATGTAAACAGAATTTTTGAATTTCAAATGCCTGTCACAAATATAATCTTTATCAAGGAAGAAGAGATAAGCACTTACAGTAGAAAGGACGACTTGGAAAAAGGTGAAAACTTCCAAAAAAGGTAAAAGCTACAACTGAAAAGGGAAAAGCAAAACCCCCAAAAACTTATATTTCAGAAGTGACGCCGCCTATCAGAAGATTCTGCCAAAGCAGGCTTGCAGTAACACCTTGATTTTGGTCTAGAAAAAAAAAATAACAGGTGAAAAAAAATCTCATCTGTTCAAATTGATGTAAACAGAATTTTTGAATTTCAAATGCCTGTCACAAATATAATCTTTATCAAGGAAGAAGAGATAAGCACTTACAGTAGAAAAGACGACTTGGAAAAAGGTGAAAACCTCCAAAAAAGGTAAAAGCTACAACCGAAAAGGGAAAAGCAAAACCCCCAAAAAACTTCTATTTCAGAAGTGACGCCGCCCATCAGAAGATTCTGCCAAAGCAGGCTTGCAGTAACACCTTGATTTTGGTCTAGAAAAAAAAATAACGGCAAGACTAGGATTGTAATTATAAGACTCGTGCATTTTCTCCCGACGGCAACTAGAGGAAATCTTCAAACGGGAGTAACCGATGGAATAACTTAAAAAGAACCGGTCATCTGTTTTAAATTTCTCGAAGAAGTCAGACATAATGCGGACTATCCAAACATGTAATAACTCAAGGACCAATCGTACCAAGATTTTCCTTAACAGATTTCCGACGACTGCAAGTCAAATAATTTTGATCCGCAACCACATAACTTCGCACATTCAGCCCTTTTTAACCGCATAACCTCGTACATTCAGCCCTTTCAACAAGTTGGAATGGCCGAACGGTCTAACTGGCTAGGTAATCGACACAGAGGTCCTCGGTTCGATCCCACTTCGGTCCGTCAACCTTTTGCTTCAGAACAAAAGCAGCTAGGTATGGGCGAGGGTTCGATCCTCCTGGGAGCCCCGAACCTTTTTCTTTCCATGCCAGACCACAAAAGCCGCTTCAGTAATGATTGACAGGTAACCTATTCAGAACGGTACAAAACTCAGACGATAGCAACTTTAGACGCAAATATAATCAATACAAAACAACGACCAATCACGTATACATGGTTTGTATCGTGACAGTAGGATCATTGGCACTAAATTGGCTCTATCTTTATTTTCACTCGGGACATCAGGAAGCACCGAACTCGCGGGATCACTAGAAATCCGGATTCCCTCCAACTCCCCCAAAGTGAGCGGATCCGGTCCGGTTATGTCATTCCCGTATCTAGGACTTGTGCTTGTTCTTTCCACCAACTTTCATCCAGATCCTTCCACTCGAAGCGATTTTCAAGAATTCCGGTTCCCCCCCCCCCAACTACCCACCATGTCACCGGATCCGGTCTGGATTTAAAATGGGAGGTCTGAGACACAAGGTACTTCTATGTGTCAAGTTTCATTAAGATCCGATCACCCGTTCGTAAGTTAAAAATACCTTATTTTTCCGGATTCCCCTCCCTCCAGCCCCCCTCCCCCCCGGATGGTCGGATCGGGGAAACGACTATTATCAAGTCAATCTGTTCGGGTCCCTGACATGCCTGCCAATTTTCATCGTCCTAGCACATCAAGAAGCACCGAACTCGCGGGGTCACTAGAAATCCTGACCCCCCCCCCCAACTCCCAGATAGTTACCGGATCCGGTCTGGATACGTCAATGACTTATCTAGGACTCATGCTCATTCTTCCCAACAAGTTTCATCCCAATCCCTCCACTCCAAGCGTTTCCCAAGATTTCCGCCCCCTCCTCCAGCTCCCCCCAGAGTCACCGGATCCGGTTCAGATTTTAGTCGGACCGTCTGGGGCACGAGCTCTTTCCAAATATCAAGTTTCATTAAGATCCGATCACCCGTTCGAAATTTATAAATTCCAAAATATTCCGGATTCCCCCTCCCTCCACTCCCCCCACGATGTTCGGATCGGGAAAGTGACTATTTCCAACTTAATCATTTGGGGTCCCTAATATGCGTGCCAAGTTTCATCATCCTAGCTTATGTGGAAGCGCCCGAACTAGCAAAACCCGGACCGACCGACAGACCGACCGACCGACTGACAGACCGACCGACAGACCGACCGACGGACGGACAGAAATTGCGATCGCTATATGGCACTTGGCCGAAGGGCAAGTGCCATAAAAACGGCAGAAATTTGAGGAACAGAGTCTACTGTTTTGCGCAGATTCGCGAAATGTTGTGCGGTCGCCCGCGAGGATTTGAACCAACAATATTCAGAATTCTCGTGAATGTTCTTAATTATTTAGCAGCCCCGAAAAGCGCTTTTTTTGGGTCTAGTGGTCGACGGAAACTTCGGTGCCGAATACTTCGCAGAAAAAAGTTTGGTCAAGCTCTTAGGGAATACTGCATCAGTTAGTATAGAGACCAAGTAGAATAGAGATTAGGATAGACCAGTAAAAATTATAATAGTTCACATACCTCTATTTCAGTTGATATCGGAATAATAATCTCGACGGCCATTCGTGAAATATCAACCTCGCTGCGCTCGGATGATTTTTTCATAACCTGCCCGCATTTGGCTCGGACAATTTATCTTCATTGGCCGTCTCGTTGCTATTTTCCGATATCAACCTCGATGTTGAAGTTAACCTTTACTATCTTTTGGTGAGCTATCAAGTGGTTTACTTTAATTTATTTTACCAATCAATATTCTTTAAAAATTCTACTTAACCTGGAAGAAGAGAACCTTCAGCATGTAATTTTTCTCAGATCAACTCCCAGAAAACTGCAAATTTCTAGTATTCCTTGGAATGATAGGATCCCTGGCAATGGGCTGCGCTATTAAAACGTATGAGAAATTAATTCTAGCATTTCTGTTGTCGTTCTCCAAAGCAAGATACGTATCGACGTTCTCATCCGTGTGTGCCAGCTTCTGGCACGGAATCCAATTCTGATATCTGGTTTTGTCGTGAGATACACATAGTAGTACAGTCAGCAGCAGTCAGTCTAAATTAATTTTAGGGGTTACCTAAAAAAAATTGCAAAAGTTTTGATTTTGGTATCTTTCGAACCGGAAAAAAATTCTCTACAACATATACAAAATCGGCCAAAATCAGTCGAGGCGAAAATGACGTTTTTTCGTCTTTCCTTCTAAAATAACGACTTTGAAAAAAAAATAACTTGCACTTTTAAAAAGTCGGTGATAGGAAAATCTGGTACGTAGATCACGAATATAGACTCGGTTCTGTGTTTTGACCATCCGTGAGCCGTTTGCCCCCCCCCCCCACGCGCGCGACATAAAGCGTGCATTAATATACCTTGGATATTACACGAAGTCGGATCCACGCAGAGAAAATTTACACTTCCTATGCCGAAATGCCAGGAAAAAGTCGTGTCCTAGTATCTTGCATATTTTGTCCCCCCCCCCACGTACACCCAATTAAATAAATGGTTTTGCACACATCTCAAAATTGTCCGGCATTTGCAATGACCTTCAACGCTCTTGGTGAGAAATTATTCAATAGATGCGGTGATGCGCAAGAACAAGCTGACCCATTTTGTCAACATTCGAGTTTGAAAGAACGTTCCCTGACCTCACATGAGAACTTGCTATCGTTTCTACCCTCTAGCCTATGTTTGCTTCTAAGCGAAATATTCGTCGGTAAAGACACTGCCATTAAAATTATTGCAAGTGGACATGCAATTGTACAAGCTGTGCGCCCGCGCGTAGTCATTTCCCCCTTGCTACTTGGAGTGGCTCTTCAAATGCATCATCACTATTCCTCCAAATTGCTGATTGATACCTTGAATTTGCTGGGGTTTTGCTCCTCCTATTCTGAAGTTTCGAGGTTTGAGAAAAATGCTGCCGTATATTATGGAATCGAACTGCAAGGAATTACTTCTGACTGTCTGGTCCAACACGGCGGACAACGTCGATCACAACATATGTACTCTCGATGGTAGAAACACTTTTCATGGCATGGGTATCATTGCTGCTGTAACCCCAGGGCTGAAAGTCACCTTAAAAAGTATCCCTAGGCGGGAGGTTACCGCTGAGGAGATAAACGCAGCTGGAAGAATCCGAATCGTCCATAGAAAGTCAAACGATTCTTTCATTTCGACAATGTATTATGATCTTCTTCATTCAGGATTCGAAACAAATGAAGATTTCAAACTTAGATGTTCTTTGGCTTACGTCGTGGCATCTCAAGCAACCTAGGCCAGGTTGGAGTGGAACCATGCAATCAGTCATGGTCGGAGACCATCCGGGTAAAGCCAACATTTTCTTTCTTCCTATTATCGATCTTCCTTCAGGCGACGAGAATTGTATCCTTTCTACACTGACATTCATTGCCAGCAAAACATGACAAATTATATACATTTTGAAGCCTCTGCAACTGAGCTTTGAAATGGTCTGTTGGTCTGTTTCAGATATAGCGGATAATTAGATTAGAGAAAATATGTCAAAATTATGTCTATTGTGTCAAAATTTATACAGAATTTCTAGGTGGGCCTAAAAATTCATGGAGAACATCACGTACTCGATCACCTGTATTGTACGTAGTAGGCCATTGACACTGAAGTTTTCACTAATGACTGAATGAGATCTTGGACGCGGAACCTCTGAAATATTTGTCACTAAAGCCTAACAGGAACGAGAAAGTTACATAAAGAATTTACAGCGGTTATTGAAATTTGTCTTCGAAGCTTTTTTTTTTATTTTTATTTTTTTTTTATCAAAAACGGATACAAACCAAAGCCATTAAAGGGGCTTCCGGTTGCACTGACCTTTGTTGGGGCATAATCATAACTAAGGCCATACCAGTTGAGCAAATCGTTACAGAAATCAATATAGTTTCGATCGACAGCGACGCTGGTGCATCAAAGAATAACGCATTAAAGCAGATATTTCCGTAGATCATTCCGAAAAGTGAAGGGTTCGGTTGCAGACTTTTACTGACGAGCAACATATCATCAGCATGTACAGGAAGACCTAACACTTTTGTAAAAGTACGAAGGCAAGATGAAACACCCTTGCCGAACACCGTACTTACTGGGATATTCTCTGACTTCTGACCCTGCTATTCGAAAAGGACGGCTGTACCAGAACACTGAAATTTCTAAAGTAGAAAAGTTCACTGCAAACTGTGTCAGGGTTAATAGAGATATTAGTGTGAATGTTAATGTTAGTTGTCGACGTTGATTAAATGCTTCGGCTATTTCAGTTAAACAAAGTCGAACCTTCCTGGGTTGCTTGTAGGTTGTCGTAAACCTTAGAAGAAGAGCAAAGTTAGTTGCACCCAAACTGGACACTTCCGAAATTGCATTTCTCTCAGACGTCAGGTAGAAGCACATGTAGAACAAATCCGCGAATGGTGGAAAATAGTGGAATCGGCTGAATGTCCTTTCAGTTTTCGTGACCCTTGCCTCGTCTTCTCCAAAAAGTAACAATGCATGTAAGGAAACTCTCGGTGAAAACCAAGTGCGGCCAACAACATCCGGAAAACTAGTTACGGTCGTCAGTATAAAATTTGTCGTTTAAACCGTCCTTTAATGTAGTCTGAAACCAACGTATTATATACCTTATTTTTGTGAAAATAAGAGTCGGTGTAGCTAAAAAATTTAGACCTTAAAACAATAATTTGCTAATATCTAGGATTACACAAGATAGGCAAGAAGTTTAGCTTAACACAGTAGTCTGATTAACATTTTTCCGAGAAACCAAGTTTAACACAAAGAATAACAGTTTCCGTTGATTTATGGTTTCTAAGGCATTTCTGAGAAATGATGATGAGTGTAGAAAAATACAAATAATAGAAAAAAGCTTATATTTATATTCCTCAAATTTGATATCTAAGGTCGAGGCCGTAAGTGGCTGATAGCTGGTGGTTTTGACACGGATATCCTAAATGACTCGTTCAGAATTATTTGATGAGTCGCTACTCCAGCCCTATAACCTCGACTGTGTATTGTCCTAAGACCCTTCACTTCATCATGAATCGTTGAGATATTGAACAATTTTCTTTTCATCACATTGTTGAAAAACTTTTACAATGTCCAGCACTTTATCAGGGGGATTCTTCAGATCTTCTCACAGGAGCTGATATGTTAGAATGAGTCAACACTAGCTCTTTCCCGTATGGAAATAATTAAGTCGTAAACAATTGTTAACAATTGTTTACAGTTGTTACCAATTGTTTACAGTTGCTAACAATTGGAAACAGTTGTTTACGATCGTAATTTTACGATCGTTTTTTCCGGTCCATTCAAAACTATCGTTTTCAATCGTTTCCAATGGTTTTCAACTGTTAACGATCGGAAACAGTTGTTTTTTTGTCAAGTCGTTAAACACAGACATGATTTTTAACAACGGTAATAACTTGACACTGTGTGTAATTTTGTGTGTGTTTTTTGTTTAGTGTTTTCTGTTTTCTTTTTACTTGTTATTCTGCACTTATGCCCCAGGGCAGTGCGTAATAAATTCATTCATTCATTCATTCATTCATTCATTCATAAGGAGGTTGATTTGTTTTTAGTTTTACACAATCAAGATAGTTTTACTCAAACGGCGAATCTGAAATCCCAATCGTAAACGATCGGAAAAAAACTGTTTCCGATCGTAATTTTACAACTGTTTACCATCGTTTTTTTATGATCGTTTTAGGTTGTTTTCGATCGGAAACGGTTGTTTCCGATCGTTTTTTCAAGTGTCATTAAACAATTGTTTACGATCGGAAACGGTTGTTTTTGATCGGAAAAAGTTGGTTCAGTTTTCAAGTCCTGAACCAAGACCTGGCTTTTAACTGCGATGGTAGGGAATTTTTTTACATTTTTTTTTAGGTTTACACAATCAAATTAGTTTAATTCAAGTGGTGAATCTGTTTCCAATCGTAAACGATTGGAAACAACTATTTCCGATCGTAAATCGTAATGAAACAACTGTTTACGATCGTTTAAGGTTGTTTCCGATCGTTTTTTCAGGTGTCATTAAACAATTTTTTACGATCGGAAACGGTTGTTTTTGATCGGAAGCGGTTGTTCTTGATCGGAAACGATTGTTTTTGATCGGAAAAAGTTGGTTCAGTTTTCAAGTCCTGAAACAAGACCTGGCTTTTAACTGCGATGGTAGGGAATTTTTTTTACTTATTTTTTAGTTTTACACAATCAAATTGGTTTACTTCAAGCGGTGAATCTGTTTCCGATCGTAAACGACTGGAAACAACTGTTTCAGATCGCAAATCGTCATGAAACAACTGTTTACGATCGTTTAAGGTTGTTTTCGATCGGAAACGGTTGTTTCCGACCGTTTTTTCAGGTGTCATTAATCAATTGTTTACGATCGGAAACGGTTGTTTTTTATCGGAAACTATTGTTTTTTATCGGAAAAAGTTGGTTCAGTTTTCAAGTCCTGAAACAAGACCTTGCTTTTAACTGCGATGGTAGGGAATTTTTTTTACTTTTTTTTTAGTTTTATGAAACAACTGTTTACGATCGTTTTCAGTTGTTCCCGATCGTTTTCAATTTTTTCGATCGGTAAAAATTAATTTGGTTTTAAATCCTGAAACAAGATCTGACGGTTAACGACGATAGTAGGGAAGATGATTTTTTCTCAGTTGTGAACGATCAAAATAGTGTAACTGAAACGGCGAATCTGAAATCCCAATCGTAAACGATTGGAAACAACTGTTTTCAATCGTAATTTTACAACTGTTTACGATCTATTTATATTTAAAATCCGTGGAAATGCTTAAAGTTGAGAGCTGTCAGCCGTATTTTGCTATTTTCACTTTTCTTTGAAGCGCAAAATATTTCAAAAGCATCTTTCGTAGTCGAAGCCCCCCTCTATAGTGCTAAACCTTCTTCTGGTAATTTTTTAAGAGTGCTACCGTCAAATCGATAATTTTGGAAAAAAATATTTTCCTGTATATAGTCCAATGAAAATGTCGATCGTATTATCGTCAAATAGACTGAATCATTTGAATCACAGAAAATGAAACATAAGTAGGAGTGCGACTAGTTGGATAGAAGCCTTTCCTCTTCTACTTGGCACCAAGTTTCAGTTCAGCACTAGGTCTGTGGTCGTAGGGGACTAGGGGTGGGTGGGGCTGGAGAGTGTGTTAAATCAGTCGGGAATCAATCCTTCCCGATCGTAAAAATATGATGGAAATAACAATGCCAGGCCATTAAGATTCGATTGGGAACAACTGTTTCCGGTCGTAAAAAACGATCGTTAACAACTATTTTCAATCGTAAAAAAAACAATTGTTTACGATCGGAATGTCCCATAATACAATTGGAAAAAAGCGATCGTTTACGATCATTAACGATTGGAAACAGTTGTTTTCGATCGTAAAAATACGATCGTTAACAGCTGTTCCCAATCGTAAACAACTGTTTCCAATCGTTAACAACTGTTTCCAATCGTAAAAAACAATTGTTTACGATCGGAATGTCCCATAATACAATTGTAATAAGTGCGACTAGTTGGATAGAAGTCTTTCCTCTTCTACTTGGCACCAAGTTTCAGTTCAACACTAGGTCTGTGGTCATAGGGGACTAGGGGTGGGTGGGGCTGGAGAGTGTGTTAAATCGGCAGTCGGGAATCAATCCTTCCCGATCGTAAAAATATGATGGAAATAACAATGCCAGGCCACAAAAATTCGATTGGGAACAACTGTTTCCGGTCGTAAAAAACGATCGTTAACAACTATTTTCAATCGTAAAAAAACAATTGTTTACGATCGGAATGTCCCATAATACAATTGGAAAAAAACGATCGTTTACGATCATTATCGATTGGAAACAGTTGTTTTCGATCGTAAAAATACGATCGTCAACAACTGTTCCCAATCGTAAACAACTGTTTCCAATCGTTAACAACTGTTTCCAATCGTAAAAAAACAATTGTTTACGATCGGAATGTCCCATAATACAATTGTAATAAAACGACGTGTACGATTGTTTACGACTTGAATTATTTCCATACGGGTTGCGGCCACGACCGAATCTACATAGAAAACGATGGGGCTTTCATCGTATTGTCTTCACAGGGGACAAATATCGATGCACGAGTTGCAGAAATCAGAACAGCGTTCTAAACATGCTTTTCGCTAATTTCGCTTGCCATCACAGCATTCACAGCTGAATCATTTAGCAGTTCTGGAAGCTCCTATCTTCCCCATGAGAAGCTTTTGGTACACAGCTCTGAACCTGGCCCGTGCTCCTACGCGTAGATCTACTCATACGCCATAGGCTGGAACGCAATTTTGTTTGGCTGCTTGAACTTAACGATATATTCACGACGTCACTGCACTTGCTCCGACTACAGCGAAGTTCTTCCTCCTGTCAATCGTTTCACATGGTTGTTGCCCCCGCGCCACTGTGTCCCAAAAATAAATCGAGCTTGCAGAACTGCTAGATGATTAAGCTGTGCCTGTCATCTCAGTGGTGACTGGACAACAGTCATGAAACCGTGGGGTCGAGTCAATCAACACTGATAAGAGTCTACCTCACAGGAGCTATCCAAAGTTCGGTTAAGCTAACTCGCTGAGAGCGGAATGAATACTGTTTTTCCAGTGTTTTTCTAAATCGATGTTTTTCGGATGTGTTTCCATTATCGGGGAAAAATTGAAACTGATAATAATTTTGTCACAATGTGGTTCCACGTAGAAAACTGACCCTCAACTTATTGTCAAAACAGTATATTTGATTTTAAATTTCCATCGTCGCTCACTTCAATGTCCTGCCTAAAAAAAAAAAAAAATCCAGATAGGCCTATGCGTACAATCAAATTATTTAGCTAGCTTTTGTCTGAATAGCTGCAACGATTAGCAAGGAGATTATATTTATGATGGAATCATAAAAGATAAAAACATTTGCTTCATGTTATTCGGGAAAAAAATAACGATGAATTTAAAAAAGCTAAATAATTTTTTTCTGTTTCTAAGATAAAGATCAATAAGTTAAAAAAATTTTTTACAAGACTCACTAGCCTTTTAAAAAAGGAATCAGATTGTGTAAAGCATGGATTTTGCTTGTGAATTATGCGAAGGAAATCCTTTTTAAACAGTTTGCCTTTTACAAACCTTTATTTTGGCACTTACTTAGTGACGCTCTGTCCAAGTGTCAAGGTAAGGTTACATTGATCGTTTGGAGGACCCAAGGCAGTCACTCCACCTTTCACAGATTATCTCCTAATACACTTGTCCCATCGGAATCTGGACGTCTATTAACCAGGCCAAATAAGAAGTTAGCTCACTAACAGAGAACTTGGGTGACTTTCTCGAGGCTTTTCATCATGGATATGAACTTCTGTCGGTAAAACCCTTCACGTAACAACGTTCTACACACATCGCTCTTTGTTCGGGCAAATTGCTTTTTTGCTTTGCAGAACCTCTGGACATTCATCAAGATTTGATCACAGACTAATAAGTGCACATAGACAGCTTAACGGTCGTGATAAGAATTAGTATAATGAAATGTAGTTTGCACTGAACAAATAAGTATGATTTTGTTTTCATAAAGAGAATCCTGTTAAAGAATTGTTACCCTTTCACTAGGTATCTACGTATTCCATTTGGCATTCTGGCACTAAGTCTCCGCATAGCGAAGTTTCGAAACTCGCGAAAGTTATCACCACCCAATCTTTATTTTCATCCTTAAATTTAACCAAGAAACTTATAACTGATCAGAATTCCTTGTTGGGGTCTTGGGTTTTTTTGCATGGGCTCATTGCCAAATATGAAAAAAGAAAGGAAATCGGGTAATTAAAAACACAATACTTTGAAATATTTAGCTTTGTCTGCTTTCCTTTAATTTTCCAGTTTATTTTGCCTTAGTTTACTGCTAGACAAGTCTGATGTATGGCTAAAATTAGGAAATGTGCATAGTTGCTTCCGACAATACTTCCAACATACAGTCCGAGTTAGTTATACACACTACTACTAAATCAATAATAACGAATACGGATAGTCGAATAAAATACTTCTGTTGGTTCAGTAAAATACCTTTTGCATAAACGGTACTGAACAGCCTTGAAAAGACTGAAATGAAATTACACAATCTCTCACCTAAGCAATTTTATCTGAAACGCATTCAAGTGTGCAAGTAGAGCTTAAAGTCCAAATTTAAATGACTTAACCCAGGAGTCGTACAAATCAAGCTCCCATCAGCTCAGTGACCTCCTGGATAATCGTGGAAGAAGAAAAAAAATGCTGCGGCCAAAGATAAACCGACAGAATTTGCCTGGTCTTACTTCTTAGAATCCTCGCAGAAATCAGCAGCAATTTAAATAGTTGCTTTTCCTGACTGCTTCATAATTTTTGCTAAAGTAGTGCCACTTCAAATGACGAGAGAACGCGCGCTAGGTTTCAACCACAGGACTAGAAAATCGGGAAGATTTTTTCTCAGGGTGCTGAGATACAAGAACGATCAAGTTTCGACTTCGTACCGTTAAACCAAATTCTTCTTCCCCTGGGGTAGGAGATTTTTAACTTTTCAGATTGCTTTAGCAAGAATGACTAATTGGGTCTAAGAAGGGACAAGTAATACTCACCGGAAACAAATCTGTCGGTTTTTCTGGTAAAATTGCTTATCCATTCAATGTAGCTAGATAACCTAACGTACACGGATTCGTGTTGACCGCATGTTCTGTAAGACGTTTCTACTCCGTACGATACCAATCCCACCACAGTTCCAGATACTGTATCGACCAAGGGTCCACCGCTGTCCCCACTACAGGAACCCGTTCCATCCCCTCCAGCGCAGATCATTGAACCTGATATGAAGTTGTCACCGTATTGATTTCCACATATTTCAGGATCCTTTCCCAGTAGAGTCGCTACGCTCAACAGTCCGGGATGCTCTTGATGCTCGTCAAATCCCCAACCGAGAACGGTGAGGTTTTTGTTCGTGAAATGTTTCCTGAAAGAGTAACCTTTGATTAATAATAATGACGAAAAAAATATTTTAACTATTCTTTCGTAGGATGATTAGCTACTGCTCAAGGACAATCACAGCAAAGGGTCAAAAACAATTTTGAATAAGACTCTCAAAGAACATGAAGACAATTTTACAATCAAGCAATTACTTAAATTTGTTTTCGAACTTTGCATGTTTACTGCGTATGCGGCTGATGAGAACACTTTTGTGACACTATACCATTGCCTTGCTCATAAATATGTCGTTATCAAAGTACCCAGGACTATTCCCCACCATTTCCAAAAAATACGCTCGTAAATGCGCGCTAGACCACCTGGGCTAAATTCCATAGCCACATATTCCTCCAGTTCGGTATTTGTGTTTCCTAAATGCGTATTATATGACATGATGTTATCTACATAACCAGAGGGCCATGGCAATGAAAAAAAAATACATCATCTAATTACCAAATTTCAATACGTCTTGATTCTTTATGGAAAGCTTCATGAATCTTCCCAACTTACATATTCCCGTAAAACATTCCTTGGTCATTAATTTAACTATCCACTCCTCATCATGCATCACTTCCATATAAATATTAAATATACAAGGTGAAAAGAGATTTTGCAAATCTGGGTAATATCGTTGTTCATGACGTGTTATATGGTCGTACCAATAAATTGTAAATCCAGGGTTTAATTGTTACTTCCTGTTAAGTATGGTCTTTGAACCAGTATTACGACGGAGAAGCCAAACCAAGTAGAAACAAATTATGGTAAAATGGTTAATTAGGGGAGATGGTTTTCAGTTTTAAAACACACTTTAGAAAATATAGCATGTTTTTGTTAATTTCAGATGTAACGTTTTCCGGCTTTTGGATGTATGACACCAACGCTTAAAGAGGCCAAAATTATCAGTTTCTATAGGTAATGGAGGGTAAAAGATTTTCTGCGGAAAATGTGCGTGTTACAGAAGCTTTAATCTTCAAGTGGCATTCAGAAATTTTGACTAAGCGGGATATAAAGGAGCGGTAACATAATAGGTGTGTGTGGTATAGCTCACGTGGGGCAATCAGTTTATGACGTCTCCTTAACTTTTAGTGTTGTATCAGTATTGGACTGGTGACGCGATCTCAAATTGCTTAGAGATCCCCGTGAAAAACTTAGCCAGCCCAGTGGTTTTAATGCATATTATCACCGCCGGGGCATAAAACTGGTGTTAAAGAAGGTAGTATCTCAGGTGAAAATAAAGGGAGATCCGATTTAATAATAACGGTTGAGCTGTTATGATACAAAATTATGTATACGGAATTTTTCGTTAATATATGTTAGTTCAACTGGTTTTCTGACACTTGCCTTCCAGCAAAGTGACATATACCGATAATTCTCCGTCGGTCGATCAGTCGGCCAGTCCGTCATCGTGAGCTAGTGCACTTCCAGATAAGCTAATACGAAGAAACTTGCAAGGGATCCGACCAAATTTACTTGGAAATGGTCACTTCCCCGATTCCCCAATCCTCCTAACTATTCGATTTCTAGTGTATGTGTGTATAAAAATGCTTACTAGCCATCAACAGTTGCTACAAAACCACAAGTCGGAGCATTAGGAGACGAAAGAAAAAATCACAATAAATAAAACCAAATAAGTGATGAAAATAAACGGTGAAAAAACAATATTACAAAGAATAACTGAAAAGAATGCCTCTCCAGGGTTGGTGAAAAGGCGTACCATCATTCAATCACTTAGAATTTGTTTGATTATTCGTTCTTGTAGACTGTAATCAGTAGTGTATTTCTAGAACAAAATGGAGTTCCAAGTAAAAACTGTGCAAGTAAAAATGCTTCATTTAATTAAAATCAGAATCTCCTTTCAACGGCCCTTTCAATAGGAATGAGGAGAAACTGAGCCGTGAAAATTCAAGCCATTTATTTTATCGGATGAGCAACACTGTTTAGATTGTTAGTTGACAATCACAGACCAAGTTGATCGTTTTCCAGTTCCAAGGAGTCAAAGTACAGATAAAATTTGGATACCTTGCTCATTGTATCTTGAAGAAAACGGGGGGTCATTCAAGTGCCGTCCTTGCCCGTATGTCTGTGAAGGCGTGACCTACGTAACTGGTATAGTCTCCTCGGAAGTTGGTTTATTGACTAACTCGACAACACAATGAATGATATTATATACAAGACGATGAATGGAACTGGAATAAGTGACACACCGTCACCCCTCCCTTACATTGTCCCCCCCCCTCGGACACATGATTGCACTAAAAATTTACGTCTCCTTGTAGTCCCGGCCAGTAGATGTTTTTATAGACGACAGACTGTGACTGCATCGGTTGCTCGAGGGGCGTCGTCGCTGCGTACGTGCGTACGATTAATACATCTATGACGTGTGTTCCTTCGCCGACGCCAGTTTGGCTGTCAAGGAAGACTAAGGCGCTTCTCGCACTTATGTCTTCGTCTTGACCTGAAATTTTACATTTTTACACTATGTACAACAGACTCTGACGAACGCTTACTTCGGATTTTCTTTCAGGTCGGACCTTATTCGGAATCGAAACTTTAAAGTATCTCAGGCGGTCTCAGGTGCGCGACGTGAGCATACTAACCGTGGTTCGCTATCAAAGTATGCCCCTTCTTACTTTCCCGCCCCCTCCTGGATCGTCCGTCAATCGTAGGAATTTCGTTCCCGGATCTCTAAGGCTCTCTCTACGAATCTCTCGTCGGTAAAGTTGCTGGAGGATATCTTCCGACATCTTATTTTTCCCAAAATATCTACTTAGCGGGTTGCAATGTGCAAATCGGAAGACTTCCTTCACATTTCTCATAAGCAGGACTGGCTGGAATCTACTAGAAATTTCCCGACTCTTTCTGAAGATAGGTAAAAAGGTCATTATTCGAAAATAAACGTACCTCTTGTTCCTCTTTTTTCAAGGAGCATTGTCCTTTCAAATGGTCTCAGCGACGTAACTGGACGCTGCTTAGCTGTTAGATCCTCGTGATCCACTGCTGCTGCTGCGGTCCGTCCGTGGCCGAATGGTTAGCGCGTCGAACTCACAAGGGAAGGGTCCCTTGTTCGAGTCTCGGTCGTGCCTACTGTTTGGTTTCGAGCGGGGGTTAGTGGCGTAACTCTGTAAGACAAGCCAAAGTCCACCCAGCTTCAAATGGGTACCTGGAGAAATCCGGGGAAGGTGACAGGAAGGGTGTGCGAAAGCACAGGATGGCTGGCCCCCAACCCCCCATTGCACTTCCTGGCTGAGGGCCGAGAATCGGAGATCAGCACCGCCGGCTTGGCCTGTAAAGGCTGATAGCTGACACCTTTACCTTTTTTACCTACCTTACCTGCGTCCGCAGTTGAGAACGGGCTCTCCCCTCTGTGCAGAAAACCATCGATATACTCGGCTAAGTTTGTTATAAATACCTAGATAGGACACACGCCTATCCCACAATGTTAAACTTTCGGACAAATCTAAAATTCCAAAAGCCGAAAAACACGAAAAGTGGCGTTTCTCCATAAGCCGTAATGTTAATGTTCGGTATTGTAGCTTAGGCTTATGACGTCGGAAATTAGTTCCGACAGCGGCAACAGGTAGCCCCGAACCTCCGACAAAATGACAGTGAACACAAAAAGTGACCTGACCCCGATCAGGACCAGGCCAGGGGGGGAAGTGGGGGTAGGTCAAAAACACCCGGGGAATCCCCTCAGGCACGCAAAACGAAAAACGTTTTTCCAAAGGGAAAATTGCGAAAGGAGACGAAATTCATTTGTCGCTCATAGGGTTTTCAGACACGGGGAATGCGAATACGGAGTTGGTTTTCGTCCCCGAATTTCCCTTGACCCTTCACGGTCCTAGGGTCTAGACCCTAAATAATGAAATTGCTGTTTCGGCCAAGAAACACATGTTTTAGGGGTATTTCAAACATCCTGAATGCGAAAATGACACTTTTTTCACTTTAGACCTACCCCTGACCCGTTTCCCTAGGGTCTAGACCCTAAAAATGAAATTGCTGTATCAGCCAAGAAACACATGTTTTAGGGGTATTTCAAACATTCTGAATCAAAAAATGGCATTGTTTTTTACTTTAGACCTACCCCTGACCCGTTTCCCTAGGGTCTAGACCCTAACAAATCAAATTGCCGTATTAGCCAAGAAACATACGTTTTAGGGGAATTTCGAACATTCTGGATCAGAAAATGACATTTTTTTTCACTTTAGACCTACCCCTGACCCATTTCCCTAGGGTCGAGACCCTAATAAATCAAATTGCCGTATTAGCCAAGAAACATACGTTTTAGGGGTATTTCGAACATTATGGATCAGAAAATGACATTTTTTTTCACTTTGGACCTATCCCTGGCCCGTTTCCGTAGGGTCTAGACCCTAAAAATGAAATTGCTGTATAAGCCAAGAAACACAAGTTTTAGGGGCATTTCGAACGTTCTGAATCCGAAAATGACACTTTTTTTCACTTTAGACCTACCCCTGACCCATTTCCCTAGTGTCGAGACCCTATTAAATCAAATTGCCGTATTAGCCAAGAAACATACGTTTTAGGGGAATTTCGAACATTCTGGATCAGAAAATGACATTTTTTTTCACTTTAGACCTACCCCTGACCCATTTCCCTAGGGTCGAGACCCTAATAAATCAAATTGCCGTATTAGCCAAGAAACATACGTTTTAGGGGTATTTCGAACATTATGGATCAGAAAATGACATTTTTTTTCACTTTGGACCTATCCCTGGCCCGTTTCCCTAGGGTCTAGACCCTAAAAATGAAATTGCTGTATAAGCCAAGAAACACAAGTTTTAGGGGCATTTCGAACGTTCTGAATCCGAAAATGACACTTTTTTCACTTTAGACCTCTCCCTGACCCATTTTCCTAGGGTCTAGACCCTAATAAAGAAATTACCGTTTCAGCCAAGAAACACGCGTTTTGGGGGTATTTCGAACATTCTGAATCAGGAAGTTACACTTGTTTTCACTTTCGACCTACCCCTGGCCCGTTTCCCTAGGGTCTAGACCCTTCAAATTAAATTTCCATTTCAGCCAAGAAAAGCAAGTTTAGGGGTATTTCAAACATTCTGAATCGGAAAATGACACTTATTCTACTGTAGACCTACATTTGACCCGTTTCCCTAGGGTAGACCCAACAAATAAAATTGCCGTTTTAAATATTGCTGACTGCGAATCATATTTGACAGTGCAAAATCGGATACGTCAGCTAAATTTTATTCGAGCTATATTTCGGCCCTTCTTGGCAAGGGTCCTCCTGCCGTTGCCGTTTTATTTCATTTCGAACATTCTGAATCAGAAAATGAAAATCTTTTTCACCTTAGACTACACCTGACCCTTTTCCCTTCGTTCTAGACCCCGAAAATTAAATTATCAGATCAGACAACAGTCACACATTGTGGGGGTGTTTCGGACCTTCTAAGCTCGAAAGTTACATCATTTTCCATTTTAGGTGTACCCCTGACCCGTTTTCCTCGGATCTAGACTCGGACAATTGATTTTCCAATCCAAGCAGCAAGCACATATTCTAGGGGCTCGTTGGGTATTCTGAACTGGAAATATTTATTTGTTGGGTCTACCCTAGGGAAACGGGTCAGATGTAGGTCTACAGTAGAATAAGTGTCATTTTCCGATTCAGAATGTTTGAAATACCCCTAAACGTGCTTTTCTTGGCTGAAATGGAAATTTAATTTGTAGGGTCTAGACCCTAGGGAAACGGGCCAGGGGTATGTCGAAAGTGAAAAAAAGTGTCATTTTCGCATTCAGGATGTTTGAAATACCCCTAAAACATGTGTTTCTTGGCCGATACAGCAATTTCATTTTTAGGCTCTAGACCCTAGGAAACGGGCCAGGGGTAGGTCCAAAGTGAAAAAAATGCCATTTTCTGATCCAGAATGTTCGAAATACCCATAAAACGTATGTTTCTTGGCTAATACGGCAATTTGATTTATTAGGGTCTCGACCCTAGGGAAATGGATCAGGGGTAGGTCTAAAGTGAAAAAAAAGTGTCATTTTCGGATTCAGAACGTTCGAAATGCCCCTAAAACTTGTGTTTCTTGGCTTATACAGCAATTTCATTTTTAGGGTCTAGACCCTAGGGAAACGGGCCAGGGATAGGTCCAAAGTGAAAAAAAAATGTCATTTTCTGATCCAGAATGTTCGAAATACCCCTAAAACGTATGTTTCTTGGCTAATACAATAAATAATGAAATTGCTGTATCGGCCAAGAAACACTTGTTTTAGGGGTATTTCAAACATTCTGGATCAGAAAATGATATTTTTTTTCACTTTGGACCTATCCCTGGCCGGTTTCCCTAGGGTCTAGACCCTAAAAATGAAATTGCTGTATAAGCCAAGAAACACAAGTTTTAGGGGCATTTCGAACGTTCTGAATCCGAAAATGACACTTACCCCTAAAACGTATGTTTCTTGGCTAATACGGCAATTTGATTTATTAGGGTCTAGACCCTAGGGAAACGGGTTCAGGGGTAGGTCTAAAGTAAAAAACAATGCCATTTTCTGATTCAGAATGTTTGAAATACCCCTAAAACATGTGTTTCTTGGCTGATACAGCAATTTCATTTTTAGGATCTAGACCCTAGGGAAACGGGTCAGGGGTAGGTCTAACGTAAAAAACAATGCCATTTTCTGATTCAGAATGTTTAAAATACCCCTAAAACATGTGTTTCTTGGCTGATACAGCAATTTCATTTTTAGGGTCTAGACCCTAGGGAAACGGGTCAGGGGTAGGTCTAAAGTGAAAAAAAGTGTCATTTTCGCATTCAGGATGTTTGAAATACCCCTAAAACATGTGTTTGTTGGCCGATACAGCAATTTCATTATTTAGGGTCTAGACCCTAGAGAAATGGGTCAGGGGTAGGTCTAAAGTGAAAAAAAATGTCATTTTCGGATTCAGAATGTTTGAAATACCCCTAAAACATGTGTTTCTTGGCTTATACAGCAATTTCATTTTTAGGGTCTAGACCCTAGGGAAACGGGTCAGGGGTAGATCTAAAGTGAAAAAAAGTGTCATTTTCGCATTCAGGATGTTTGAAATACCCCTAAAACAAGTGTTTCTTGGCTGATACAGCAATTTCATTTTTAGGGTCTAGACCCTAGGGAAACGGGTTAGGGGTAGGTCTAAAGTGAAAAAAAGTGTCATTTTCGCATTCAGGATGTTTGAAATACCCCTAAAACATGTGTTTCTTGGCCGATACAGCAATTTCATTATTTAGGGTCTAGACCCTAGGACCGTGAAGGGTCAAGGGAAATTCGGGGACGAAAACCAACCCCGTATTCGCATTCCCCGTGTCTGAAAACCCTATCAGCGACAAATGAATTTCGTCTCCTTTCGCAATTTTCCCTTTGGAAACACGTTTTTCGTTTTGCGTGCCTGAGGGGATTCCCCGGGTGTTTTTGACCTACCCCCACTTCCCCCCCTGGCCTGGTCCTGATCGGGATCAGGTCACTTTTTGTGTCCACTGTTATTTTGTTGGAGGTTCGGGGCTACCTGTTGCCGCTGTCGGAACTAATTTCCGACGTCATAGGCCTAAGCTACAATACCGAACATTAACATTACGGCTTATGGAGAAACGCCACTTTTCGTGTTTTTCGGCTTTTGGAATTTTAGATTTGTCCGAAAGTTTAACATTGCGGGATAGGCGTGTGTCCTATCTAGGTATTTATAACAAACTTAGCCGAGTATATCGATGCAGAAAACTGCTCTGAACCCGAACAGATGCAGTCTATGTGAAAAAAACTCGTGTTTCAGTTCTTTCTTTCCAGTTAGATATTATTCTAGCATGGTTACGCTACTGCCGCTATCAATCAGCCCTTTGGGAGGCTTTTCGTTTAGCGTTACGGTGGAGCTTGTTACTGATGACCTACATGCCTGCTGTACGATGACATCTAGTGTTGCCTTCACTACCATACGTGCTGCAGTAGTTAACGCATTTTCAAAAATATTGTTTAGCGGCTTGGATGGCCCAGCTGGCACTATCCCGGAATTATTCTCTTGGACTATTTTGCAGTCGCTAGCAACATAACCTAACTTTTTACTTGAGGTAGTAGTAATTTCTTGGTTTTGCTTACTTTGGCATATGTTGCTCCTTGCCGAATCTGCCTCGGACACATCCGTTTTCTGAGCCTCCAAAAGACTATAAGGGATCCGAACTACTCCCTCAACCGACTAGTGGCTCTGCTCTCGGGAATAGGTTGAGAGACCTGAAAAATCAAGACTTTTATCGTACTTTTCCAGTACAAAGGACTCGACAATTTCTCTCATTTCTGCTGCATGTCTTATTTCGTCTCGTCTTCATTGTTCGTGCATTAATCTGATCATATTTTTAAACTCTGAAAGTAATTCGCGCAAATCAGACAGATTTGAAATGCTGCCTTTCTGAACGTCCTGGTTTCCAAAACCTACTCCCGTCATTATGATGGGGATTGAGTCGAATTGAGAGTTGGCTAGGGAGCACTAAACAAACTCGGCCTGTTACGGTCGGCTTACTAAAACCAGTTGCTGGTGTACAACCCCTTCTTCCTTGCTCCTTGTAACCCTCAGTTCGCTCTCCACTTCTTCAGTTAACAGGAATCCGTGAGAACGGCCTTTTCACTTTTTGCTAATCTCCTTTAACCTGTACGGTACTAAAGAAACATCTCGTTTACAGTTCCTAATCTCTCTCGAGTCTATAGGTTCTTATTGCAATCCACCCTATGGTCCATAGCGCTCACCCTTGGGCCTATAGATTCGTATGGGGATTCGATCCAGAAACTATACCACTCAACTTTATTCTGACTGTAACACTGTTTCACTTTTCTTTAGTAACAGGAATCCGCGAGAACAGCCCTTTTACTTTTTGCTGATCCCCTTTAGCCTGTACGGTACTAAAGGAACGTCTTGTTTACAGTTCCGAATTTCTCTTGCGCCTATAGGTTCTTACCGCAATCAACCCTGTGGTCCACAGCGATCACCCTTGAGCCTATAGATTCTTTCTTATGGGGATTCGTTCTCGAACCTATATCGCTCCACTTTATTCGAACTGTGAAACCGTCTTGTCTTAAAGCTTAGAATCTCTTTTCAAATATGCAAACGCTGTTTTTGAATATTTCTATCCTTAGTGCGTCTACCCTATTCCTTATTCTAAACGCACACAATCGCAGCGACGATTAAGTGTACAAATTACGATATTTGTACGGGTCTAGGCGAAAACCCCCCCGGCTAAACCCCCCGCGTTACCAAAACCCCCCGACCAAAACCCCCCGACAAACCCCCCCCCCGGTACCAAAACCCCCCGAATCCTTAGACATCACGCATATTTAGACTGGGATTTACTGGGCAACAAAACGAACAACCATGTGACAGTTTTACCATTGACAATGACAAACACGAGTAAGGTGAAGACCTGGTAGAATATTTCTGGGACTATCTTGAAAGTGCTATCACAAAACGAGCTCAACCTTTCCTTTGACCCAAAGGATCCTCCCATCAAGTCTCATCAAAATATCTCATTCCCTTCGAGAGTTATTTTGCTCACAGACGGAAAGCAGGACAACTTTTGCGGGGTCATAGGTATCCCTCCATTTACTGCCCATCTTCGGGTTTCTGGTATGAATCAGGGATAACTAAAGAGCAATCAGGCAAGGGAGCTTCACATTGCACCAATGGGTGGCATGCTAACTGCAGCTTCCTCGCCAAGAAGGGGGAGGCATTTGGAAAGAATTTGTTGGGGGGATCTTTACACTGAGTGGAACTGGCTTTGATTTGATCATTCACATTTAACACCTTACTGACAACAGCTTCAGTTGAATGCAGGTGGTTGGTGACTTCAGCAATTAGTCTGTCACCACTCACCATCAACCTTCACCTTCGCCTTACACTCCCTTTGTTTATGATTGTTCTGATACCCACTGTACTGGTCTTTCATACCCGCCTTTTTTCTATGCTGGGGGGGGGGGGGTTTGGTACCGGGGGGATTTGGTACGGGGGGTTTGGTCCGGAGGGTTTTGGTACCGGGGGGGGTTTGGTCGGGGGGGTTTGGTAACGGGGGGAGTAGCCGGGGGGATTTTGGCGGGGGGGTTGGTTCGAGGGGTTTTCGCCGGGGGTCTTAGCCGGTTTTTTTTTTAGCCGGAACCCATTTGTACATACCTTTTATATCGCTCACTGTAATCACTCCCTTCCGACTCTTGGAATGGATTGGATTGAAAAATGAATTTCACCGCTGGTCACCAGTGTGAAGGCGTGACCTACGGAACTGGTATAGTCTCCTCGGAAGTTGGTTTATTGACTAACTCGACAGCAAAATGAATGATATTTATATACAAGACGATGAATGGAACTGGACATTGTGACGTACCGTTACAATGTCTTCGTTCTCAAACATTCATTTCGCACATCTATTTCAACCCCATTTTTGGACCCGCAATGGCGACGCAGGAAACTTATTACAAATTACAGCGTAAGAGCCCTTCGCGTGCTACCACATATAACCACGACTTTATGTGACATTGGTGCTTCGAGAGAAGAGGTGAAAACACGGTTTTTCAGCCACAAAGGGAAATATTGCTGACCCCGGTCTTGTTTCTGGAAACGTCGCCAACCAGCGTTGCCTCGTCGACTGCAGCTACGCGAAAAGTAGAGAAAAAGTTCGAGCATCTAGATATGTTGATGTAAGAAATTTTGAAAGACGGCGATATAACTGAATTTAGATTAAAAAATGGTGCTCACACAAGCAACATTCGACAAGGCAGTAAAGGAGCTTACAAAGAAGATGGGAGCAAATTTTGCAACCATGAATATTAACTTTCAAAAAAGAAATCTCCGGTTTGAAAAATATTATTACTGAAAAGGGCTCTAAAATAAGCAAGCTAGAAGAAACTCCAGAAGCCCAGCGCAGAACTCTGGAAAATGCTAATGAGTGTCTATTACAACTAGTAGTTTGAGACCTCAAACATAACCTGATTCTGCATTTTTTACCGAAAGAGAAGCGTGGTGATTCGTTAGAGAAGCAAATACAGTGTGTTCTTCAAGACAAAGTTGCCCGTATGTCTGTGAAGGCGTAACCTACGTAACTGGTATAGTCTCCTCGGGGAAGTAAAGATTTCCTGGTTATTTAGGTTGAAGAAAAAGCGTGTATCTGATCGTTCAAACAGAACTTCAGCATCGCCTGTGCTCTTCACTTTCAGCTCTGACGATAAAGTTGAATCGATCATGAAACTGAAAGGATCCGACTTTGTACTGATCTTCTTCTAGACCTAAACATCAAACGGGCTAAGCTTCTTGTTCAGTTCAGTTCAGTTCAGTTTTATTTCTTCAGCATTATGTAACATTCAACATAGTCTACACGTATACCAATAGCCGTCTTAATATGTAACAATAGGTCACCTGTGCAAGACGGACATCACATTACCTTATCAACAATTTTTTTCATAATTTTTTTTATTTATTTATACACTTAGCCTACTTTACCTCACTCCGAATCAACTTGCAAAGATGAAGGACCTTAAAGACAGTTATCCATTTATTCGGCTCAAGCAGGCTGGTGCTTCGCTTCGACTACAACAAAGGAGCAATGATACTGACTCTTTACTTGGTCTGAGATCTTCATAAGTGATGATGATGAGAGTATTAAAAATGCTTGAAGCTTTTTTTTATTCTTTCTTCGTATTCCGTTTCCTTGCTTTAACTGATTTGCAATTTTTCGATGTATCATCAAAAATGACTGAAAAATCTGAATTTTTCTCTGTATTTCTTTGTTTTTTCTTCCCTCTTGTTTCTTGTTTTTTCTTCTGTTTTTTTTCTACTGTGTACTTTTCACCCTTTCACATTTTTTTCGTTTATGTGTGTTAGATCTAAGTTCAAAAAATGCAAGTTTCTGGCGTGTTTTTTCTTTCAGTGAACCACGAGTTACAGTATAGGACATTTCTACACCGTCGTCGTCGTGATCATAGCAAAGAAAGGTAACATTACGAGGTATAGGACTCTTGACTTTGAAATTAAATTACCGGCCTTTGGTAACCATTCTGAGCCAGTGAATTGCTGTATTCGTTAAAGGACACCTGAATGAAACGTACCAAGTATCATCCCTATCTGTATGACTTCTGTTAACATTGCCAGCAGAAAACCCAATCCAAATACGAAATAGTGTTTCCAAGCTATGATTTTTGCTCAATTTTGCATCTGTCCTTATTTCAGTACCGAACAATTTTAGAAATGAACAAATGTCTCCAATCAACCCTTCATCTGGAATATTTCTTAACCAGTTAAACCCAAACGCATATCTAGAAGAAATTCCAATACGATCCGGCCAGCGCTGTACAAGATTTGTATGAATTGCGCTTTTTGTCTTTGAGTCTGCATGTGCTAACCTCCAGAAACGAACATCCCTATTTTTAAAACGTAGTAGACATAGTAATAGTAGAGTGTGTTAAGTTTGGAAATAAATTTTCTCTTCTAAGATTTTGTAAAGAGAAGAAAATTTATTTTAAGTTTTTTTGGAATTTAGTTTTTTTTGACATAAAATATGAAAGGAATGAGATTTAAAGAAATTTTTATTTTGTGTCGTAAAATGTATGCCACCGTGTAAAGGTTCTCTATGACGGAAGAGCACCTTTTGAGCGGGATGAGCGATTTTATTTAATTATGGGTTCAGTTTTTGAAGAATGTTCCTTGATTGTTTTATGGTAAAATGGTCCGCATAAAGAGAATTTTAAATATTAATTAAAATAAATTTTATACATTTTGTTTTGAGGATTAATTTTATAATTGAAAAAATTTGAATGTTGAGAATAATAAATGTGAAAAGATAATTATGTTAAAATTGTATAATATGATTGAAATGTAGAGATAGTGGAAAGAGTAAATATTGATATTGAATTTAGTTTTGTTTATTTTATTTTATGAATAAAGATAGGATGGAAGTGTAAAGATTAGAAAGTACTGAAGGAAAAAATATTCAAGAAATTAAAAATAAACGTAGAGATAGAGGAAAGTGTAGGTGACGCTAAATAGATAGGCCGGTCATGTGATTAAGTAAAAAAAAAAAAAAAAAAAAAAATTAAGTTGATAAGACCGTTGGCGTCACCGAGGGAAAGTGGAAGCGTAGTAAAAGAAAACAAAAAAAAAACGTCACGCTCAGGAGAAGAATGATCTCCGTGGCCAAGTCTGTAAATGCATTCTCCATGGTGTGTTCAAGTATGGTTTCATTGTTCAGGTGTCCTTTAACTGGCTTCTTGTTGTTGATATAATCAAACATTTGTGAAAGTTTTTTTTTTATGAAAGTTTGAAGGCTTCAAAGTTTGTAAGCAAAGACGGAGTATTGCATCCTATTGGTTAGTTATGATGCGAACTTGAAAAAATTGGTCATAACTGACCAATAGGACGATACTCCGTCTTTGTTTACAAACCTTGATATCTTCAAACTCTCATCAAAAAGGAACATTTGTTTACAAAAGTTATATTATTCCAACAACAAGGAGCCAGATTAACGATCCAGCAATTTGCAGGCTCACAGCGGCTATCAAAGGCTGGAAATTTAGTCTCAAATTCGAAAGTCCTATGCTTTCTGATGTTAAATTTTTGTGTTAGGATCCCGTCCGTTTTTGTCGGGTATGATGCAATCTCTCTATAGTTCAGCAGGAAATATACCCAATAAATGTGATAATGGAATGGCAATAATTGTGAATATAGTTCGACCGTGGGATAGTTGCAGAGCGATCTGATTGTCTACTGACCCTACACCTTAACATTCAAGGGCTTCCGTCATCCGTGGATCAACTAAAAGTTCTATTCGAAGATTGTTCACCCCCCCAACGTTGTGGGTATTCGTGAAACGTTTGTTACACAGCGAGATTTGTTGCAGGAGCTACTTAGCTAAAAAATACATCGGAAAAAGTTGAGTAAAGGAGGATTGGCAGTGTACATCTCTGACGCGTTTACGGACACGGTCAGACATGATCTTTCTAAGAACGTTGAAGGAGTTCTAGAGTCACTTTTCGCTGTAATTAATCTTGGCAAAGCTGGTACTTTGATCGTTTGGGAGGTATATCGTTCCCCTAGTGGTTCTTTGGTGATTTTTCTACAAATGTTAGGTGAAATACTCGAAGCTCCACAAAAAAAGGCGTGCGAAGCTTTCATCATGGGGGATTTCACCGTCAACATTCTCGATTATGAGGGCTCGTTTCCTGCACAATTTCTACCCGACATGCTGACTTCTGGCCTCCTACCATCAGTGACTATACCTACTAGGGTTACTGAGAATTCAGCAACTCTTATTGATAACATATTTTCCTCGTTGGCACTGCACAATAGCTGCGTTATTGTTAGTGATATTTCAGACCATTTTCCAGTGTTATCAGAGTTCCTGTAGCCGGACAAGCAGGCTCCACGGTCCTGCCCGTCAATATCGCCTTACTTCATAACGGAAAATAACCTTGAAGCTCTAAAGACTAAACTACAAGAATCTTCTTGGGAATTTATTGATGAAGAAGATGACTTGGACACTAGTTTTGACAAATTTTACTCGACAGTGAAAGATGGTTTTATAGAATGATTCGCTAGGAGACCCTCTAATCAGCCTCCCTTGGATGTCAGAACGACTTCTGACAAGCTCCAGCCGTAAACTTTACTTACGGAAAAGATACAAAAGTTGACGAACTCCCTTGCATCATACTTTGCTTCACACTGTAAAAAGTTTTACGACACTTTCCTCTAAATTCGACACTTTTTTCCCATTTCCAATCTCCATATGGCGCAGACACTTTATTTCCGTGGTAAATAAACGTTTCTACGTTTCAACAGTTGTGGCAAAGCAGTTCTCGCTCATTCAACATTTTCCGTTAACGTTTTCCCTCGGCCCCTAGCAGTTTTTAATCTTCCGACAGTTTTAGAAGGCGCACAACACTTTATTTCCGTGGCAACTCAACGTTTCTGCGAATCAACAGATTTGGCATAACAGTCTTTGCTCATTCAACAGTTTCTATTAACGTTTTCCCAGGTTCCCCAGCGTTTTCTGTTGTACGACAGTTTTAGGAAGTTTTAGGAAAAGTGTATAACACTTTATTTCCGTGGCAATTCAACATATCTTGGTTCTAACGCTTCCTGATTAGTCGTTTTCAACCATGCCGACACTTTCTGTCAAGGTTCCCCAGCGTTTTCTGTTGTACGACAGTTTTAGGAAGTTTTAGGAAAAGTGTATAACACTTTATTTCCGTGGCAATTCAACATATCTTGGTTTCAACGCTTCCTGATTAGTCGTTTTCAACCTCGCCAGCACTTTCTGTCAACATTTTTTACCGGTATGATTCCAAGACTGATGCATGCTGCAGCGGAGTTACAGCTGCAAAAATGGAAGTATTATACCGATAATATCAGTTTTATATAATATTTTTTTTTATTAATTTAAAATTTTAAAAATAAATTTTAAATAAGCAACTTTTCTAACGCCTCGTTAAAAGGAATTTAAATGGACCAGTTCAGAGCCCCAATGGTCCCAATAAAGTCTAGCGTCCTTGTCAGCCGCAACCATAGCCTATAACCGAGCTATAACTTTAACGGGAGTCCTTGCACACACGTGTAAGAATTAATTTTGATTTATTGGTTTAGATCAAACAACTGACAGAGAAATAAATTAACACAAAAGTTACAGTCGGCAAAAAACACTTCGATTATATGTGTCGAAAAATTGAAATTGCACTTCGAATATAGATATGTTTATAAGATAGGCCTAGATGTCAACTTTTAAAAATTAAGTGGCAGTAGCCTATATCCCAAAAAATCATATCTTCGCTTCAAGGGTAGGCCTACGATTAAAGATAAAGCGTTGATCAAGTCTAAAGATAAAAGGGCTCACAACGTGAAAACTTGAATTGCAAAGGTAAGACGGGAACATAGGAATATTCATGTAGATACCAATTGTTGCTGAAACTGCCTCCATCAGGGTTTTGAAGTTCAGCCGGTCTCCAAACACGAAAACTGAATTCTCTTTGTATGCTGCTTTGCATCAATTTCAAACGGTTGCATCCCTTCCACCAAAGCAGCTTCCGATCTCAAGAGGGTTACCTAGACAAAAAAAAAATCCATTTGACCCAAAGTTATTTTTTTTTCCAAGGATACAGCTAATTACATTTATTTTGTTCTGCCCTTATCAAAAGAAAAATTCCATCACCTTTTAACCCCCCACCCGGCTGCCTAAAAATACAGTTGAAAGATTGGACTCCGGATCTTGCCCCCACTATATCCAACGTTAAAGTACACAATACCTAATTTTATTTCAGTGGATTTACACTTAGTCTTTAACTTGTCTTTCCACGTGAGTAATTGATTACTGCACAAAAATCTTTTCCTAGCAATAGTGCGAACACACGATCCGGAGTTCCCGGCCAGATCTTCTTCACTTTCATCATAAGGTTGAAAAATCTCAACTTTTCCGTATGGAAGTGATGATGGTGCGGAGAATCCTGGCAGGAATTCCCCGACCACCCGACCCTGGCCGTCTGTTCGTAACGCAACCACGTAGAGGAATTACGGTCGTTCTTCGGGGTGATAATAAACAGCTGACCAAAACATGGTCATTTGTGCTTAGATGGCGTAAGATTTGCTGGAGAAGCCAGTAACGGCGTGTAGCCTATTCTTTCTAAAACTGGAGATAGAAAGGTCTGAGTAGTTTTGCACCTATTTTCTTCGCATTTTGAAAGCCTGAAAACCAAGAAATAACATTGGGAAATTCTGAGACTTTTGGCTAAACTGGCTTACTGACTCTCTAACTTCGAGCGTTATAATCCTGATCAGGACAAAACATAGCCTATGCCCAAAAAAGGTAATAGGTCAGACTATAGTATTTCCTATTACCGTGCACGTCGTCATCATGTTATTCCGCGAAAAAAAAATATGTAAAGAGAATTCAGCGACTGAAATACACAATGGGCATGGGGACAAAGAATGAATGGACGTAGATACTGGCACGGATGCTTTAAAGAACCATTTCAGCACGATTTATGTGAACTGTTTAAACAGCAAGTCTAGATCTGGCTTACTTTAGTCAATTAACGTCATTTCTTCATCATTCAGGCACTACCATCATATGACGCAATCTTTAACTTAAAGGACCACTCTTGCTTATTCTGTCTTTTCTATTATATCTAGATCCCTTTTGAAATTAAAAGCTTCTGAAAACTCCACCTTTCACCATTGTTTCCGTTTGTGGGCTACCTACGCATTTTTAGCGTTTTTTCGGTCGTGCCGAAGTCAAAATGTTGTTTTTCACTTTGGAAGACACGTTACACCGTCAAGTCTATCGTCTGTTTTGAACTTCTTTTATTTTGCTTGGTTTCCCCACTTTTAAACCATGACACGTTCAGTTTTTAATTATTTTATGTCCGGCATCCGAGTCAAAGTGCGGCAAGGATGAATAGAGTCGACAAGGGCTAATTTAACGCGGATTCAATGTGGGACGTGATGGCATTTTCGAAAAACAATAGTTGCGTTTTTGCAGATACCACGGTAACAAGTTCTGCAATTAGTCGTTTTTGCAGTTACCATGGTATCTGATATACGTTTGCTCTGCAAAAACGACAATTGCCAAAACTGCGCTTTTCGAAGTCATCCCAAAAGAAAAACTGATATCCAGTCACATCACTAAGTGCCAAACTTCTTTCCCACCAATTTGACAAAATTGATGAAAGTGAGACGACTTTTTCAGATATCTATATTTGCAAAAAAGCAAATATTATTTCTGAGCCATTTCATCATGAAAAGAAACTTTCTAGTAAGAGTTGTGCTTTAAGAAACAATATTCTTATCTTTACCTCTCCTCCGATTCGGCCTCCCAGGTCAGTCGTGAAAGATGAAAGCTTTGTGTTTTGTAATTTAACTCGCATACGCGTCACTCCATTGACGAATTCATTAGTTTCAGCGTCGGTTTCTGCATGGCCTGCGACACCGACCTCCGGACATTCCGGCACGATGTTTCCGATCTAGAAAGAGAGGGAAGATTAATAAACTTGAAAAGGTTTCCTGTGGCTACCGGTTCGTTCACTCGACGGGTCTAGGCGACCTCCCCCCCCCCTGCCGGTACCACCCTCTCCCGAAATGCGAGTGTGTGTCGCGCCACTGACTGCGAATTTTCTTTTTCCCACCCCTTCCTTTTAAGGATTTTTCCGGTCGCCATGTGAGTGTATTTCGCGCCACTGACTGTGAATTTTCTTTTCCTCTCCCCTCTTCCCCTCTCAGAAATTTTCCGATCTCCATGTGAGTGTGTTTCGCGCCACTGATTGAAAAATTTCTTTCAACCTTGCGACCCCCCGAACCAATCCCCCCCGAGCGAAAACATATAGGAAATAGGAATTGAAACTGCAGTTTTGACCGCGAGGGAAGGAACAGCCCTAAAGGAATGCGTGACAAACAAAGATAGGCTCGCTGGCCGCTCATCTCTGTATAGAGTTTCACAAATGTATTTTTATTTCTAGAGTTTTATCAGACATGTTTCCTGGGGGGGGGGTACCACGGTGGTACCCCAGGGTGAAGGGTGTTACCAGGCACGTACGCAGGAATTTTTTTCGGTGGGGGCCCAATCCTTCAAAACAGTATATAAAAGGCGCATTATATTATGTAACATCTACAAAAACCAAAAGCAACCGACGAGCAGAGCTAAGAGCAAACTTTTCCAGAACCTCATCCACTGATACAGAAACATCTCGATGGACGTTCAAAAAGTGCCAAGCCATTTAATCGACCTTCTCCCATTCGGCTGCGGAGATAGGTTTTTAGCCTTTTCATTGAGGAAAATGACCCTCAACACATGCTGTAGAAGTAGGCATGACACAGAAAATGCGGAGTTTCGGGGGGGGGGGGGCCGGGCACGGAGGCCCCCCCCCCCCTGCGTACGTGCCTGTGTGTTACTGCACTATTTTTTTCTGAAGAAAGGTATTTCCTATTATCAGCCACTCAATGGAGCAAAATTGATATTGTCCAATTATTTGAAACTGATGGTAACTAATAGCAACAGCATAAACCCTTGAACCTAAGCTGGCTGGGAAACAAATATATGTAAGGATAATTATTGCAGACTCGTTTCTTCAAGTCCAGAAAGAGCCCATAAACATTACAGCTGACTTTCCATTTTTTGCCATTGTTGATTGTTTAATATAGCCTATAGGCTAGTACAGTCTACCGCACAAAACCCTGAATTGTGGACACCCTTATGCCCAATGCTGGCTATATCTAGGGTCTGGCTTGGCCTCTGCCTAAGGCTGTATACCTGTTGCCTGTTGGTACCCTAACCCTGGCCTGATCCAATATAAAGGGGTTTTGATAGGTTGATTTCTGAGCTTCGTTCAAATCATCAATATCTGATTGGGTTAGTAACGCCAGATGTACCTAGCATTTGGCAAAACGGAATCCGAAAGTCAGGGGTTTCTGGTAGACTGGGGCAACAGCTTTCGTAACAGAAAAAATACAAGGCTTGTTGCTATTGCTAACTGAAGTGAAAATTCTCTAAAAAATTAATAAACTTACGTAGGCTACCCATACTTTTGCAGCATCCAGGAAAGGTCCAACTGTTACTTATACAGGCTCCATGCAGTGAGATATTCTTCCTTTAAAAAAATAGGAACATTTACACATGGGTTAATAAGTCGCATGTCTGAATCTGAATGTTATTAATGTTTCATCTAGCCTACTTGTGATTGGCTAGTCTCCAAGAAAAATATTTCATTGCTCTCAACTCTCCAGCAGCATTCTCACAATGCAATTTACTCCCAGTCTGTTCCAATTATTTGCCTTTTGTCATCGCTTTTAACCTTCTTAAGAGGTGTATTTCTGTTGTCAACTCTTTCTTTTTCATCATTTTATAAATTAGTACACTATGGAATTTGAGCTGAGAAGAGAATGGGATGGTCCTGTGTGGAATTCAGCATTGTTATAGCTTCAAACTAGTATTTCTGTAGGCCTAATTCTTTAGTTTTTTTATATAAACTAGACAGATCTCTCTTAAAGGAAAACTTTTATGGAAATTAAAAATTTTATTCAAGGTTGGATACTCCTCCTGTAGCCTACAAAAAAGCATTGCATAATGTGCATTAGAAATCAGATCATTCTGAACCAATCAAGTACACAAGGCCCTTTTTTGATACCCATGCTCAAACCCTGGGGCATGCTCGCAGGTGTGACCATGGTACTCACACATAGCCTATTTGAAACCCTCATACACCAGAAGGGTAGGCTACTAGTATATGAATTTCAAGATAGAAATGAAGACTTGGTTTGTTTAGTTACAAAAGGACTGTAGCGTATACTAGTAGGATACGCATCTAGCCAATAAGCGGTACACATAGTCAGTCATTATGTACCTGATATTGATTAGATCTTTACTTTTATTTTAATTCGTAAGTGTTGAGTATAAATTGTATATATATATATTTACTGACAACTGAACGAATATTTGGCTTGTCCGCTTCCCGTTTTTGAAGTAAGCTGAATTGAACTGAAGATAGGTATTAGTACCATGCTCACAAGGGTTTCAGCATGAGTACCAAAAAGGGGCTTAGTGTACTAGATTGTTTCAAACTCCTCTTTTTGGAGGCCTCACACAATCTGAACCTGTCCACAAGACTGGAGCAGGATCAGAGACTTTAGACTGAATGTTTTGACCTAACTATTTCATCCTGTTATGGATCTATCTCCTGTTTCATATCTGTTTCTAACTCTACGACCGTGCTTACATGATTATCAGAGTAGGCTATGAAACTGCCATTATCAGTCCAGAAAGAACTCATCCTAGGCCAGCCTAGTCAAACTTGATTGGAATCGTGCACTGGTGAATACAGTAGCCAAAAAGGTTAGGAACAGTAGGTAGCCTCGACCAGGTCTGGACTGGATCTAGAGCAGGTCTAGAGGCATGTGACATTGTGGGAAATCTTGTAGGTCGGTTAACTGGATGATGGCAAAAAACGCAGCTAATTACAGGAGGGGTAACTCAGTCAACCACAAATCCCTGATTTTTGGATACCCTATGCCTAACACTGGATACACTATGTCAGGTGATGTGTACTGTAAGCCAGAAAAATATTGATGATCTGAGTGAAGTTAAAATTCAGCCTTCACAACTCCTTTATGTTGAGGTAGGTCAGGGTCGGGTTACCAACATGCATCCATCATTTGGCATAGGGTATCCAGCATTAGGCATAGGCTATGCCAAATGCTAGATATAGGCTACCCAGCATTTGGCATATAGTAGGCCTATCCAAAAATGAGGGATTTGTGGTAGAATGGGGTAAGTGACCTCGTTTTTACACAACCTCGAATTCTGCTGCAAAAATGTTTAAAATGAAATTTCCATGCTGTCCTGATACATGTAGGCTAGTCAAGAAGCAAAATCTGAATTTTTTTTCAACATTTATGCCCCAAAATCTTAGAATTATTTTATTTCCTTTGTTTTGAACCTGGTTTAAAAAGGGATTTTCTGGTTATTAACTTTAGTAACTATCATTCATTACGATACTTTGCAAGCAATCTGACCTCAGGTAAAATTAAGTTTAACTAGCCTACATAGAAATATTGAAATTTATTTCCCCAATATGTAAACCATTCTATTAGCCTAGCTTCAATCTAGTATGTTTGTCATATATTGGTTCCTTTTTAAGCCGGACAGATTTCACTAAAGAAAGGTTTCTCTGGAAATTTGAAATCTTGTCTGAGGTTGGATACCTGTCCCTGACCTCTCCTACACGGTACCCCGATGCTGCCCCGATGTGTACCTTAACTCTTAAGTCTCATATAAGAAGGTAAACAAGGCACACCAAAGTAAAATAAAGAACAAGTTGAGCTGAAACACTTGCCTTATCGCTTTACTTAGGTTAATTTAGGTACCACTCACCTGTTCACACTTGGCAAAAATCGACAGCTCAAGATTTGGGCAAAGCGATGCTGAACTGAAGCGATGCCTGAGCGATGCGAAGCCTAAGGCTTAGCCCAAATCATCGGCTTAGCATCGCTTTTCCGCCAAATCTTTTTTTGCCTAAGCATCAAAGGTGGTCTAATCAAATTCAAAGTCTAACCGAAGGTGGTCCGACACTGGTCCGACATTTCCAAGTGTTCAAAAAATAGCCTAGCCCTAAGCAAACCACTACTGCAATACTTATAAATTACCTACTTTTTGGAGCACCAACCATCCAGGCACCAGCATCTTTGTCTGTCAAAAGAAGCTCCATGGCCACAATAGGTCAGCAATGGGTCACTGGCATGAGAAATTAATGAAATCCAAAAACAATCCCTCTTGGGACTTGGGATTGCCTTTTAATGGCTCCTTGGCAGTATTCACCTTTGGTATTCACAATCTTGAATATCTTTAGAGAAGCAGAACACAGAACATTCAGATTCTAATCCAAATAACTTCTGGCACTTGGGCTCCAACCCTTTCGTCCTCTGACTCCTTCCTTTCCTTCCTTTCGAACTTTTTTCGAATTAATTGAATTCTATGCGGGCTGTGCTGCGACTTTCTTTTTCTTGAAAATTCCCTAATGTTCTCTTTCTGCTACTGAAAAATCTTCGAAAAGTAAAAGCATCATCTTTTCATCCAAATAAGGCCAAAATTATTATGAAATAAAAGAGAAAATTTAAGTATTTTTGTTTAATTTTTGGCTGATATCGTAGATTTTTTTTACACCTTTGTACAGCACGAATCCACAGAAAATACAACCAAAATAACATCAGGTCACGCAGAATAGCCAGAGAACACAGCAGTGAGTTCCTTCTTATAGTTTTCTTGATCTGAGCGTCCAGCCAAAGCTAAACTAATCAGATAAAAGGCGATTCTGAAATTCCAGAATTTATGATAGATATTCCTTCAGCCCAAGCTGACTGCGAAGTGCGAATCATCTTTGACAGTGCAAAACGGTTACGTTAGCTACATAGGCGTATTCTCGCCGTTCCCCGAGGACTCCACTTGAGGAGTCCCCTCGTTTTTGTTTGTCTCCGGGACTCACACCCTGTATTCTCGCGAGTCCCCACGGACGGGGAATGCTCCGATTATCATTACCATCATCAAAAAGGACTACGTTTCAGATTCGGAGGGGACTCAATTTTTGCTGGTGCTGGCGCAATGTAAAATAATTAAAAACAATCAAGATAAACAAAATAAAAAATAAATTGGATTCAGATAAATGTCATCAAGTGCATATTTTCTTTCGAACAAAATCCATTTTAGAAGCATTCTCCGTAATTTCGCTGTTTTCCGTATGCAGAGTCTGCGTGGAGTGACTCCCTCTTTTCTCGCCGTTCCCTTCGATTCCCCGAGGAGTCCCCGGGGAACGGCGAGAATACGCCTTTCATTAAAGCTATATTTCGGCTCTTCTTGGCAAGGGTCCTCTTCAGGCTCAAGCTGGAAAATGAGCCTGTGAAAAACACAATTTAAGATTCCTCCTTAAATATTGTGAACTTCTTCCCTGAAAACCGCTTGGAGTTAAAGCTGGTTCTGTGATTTCATTTTGGACGCGGCTGCTGCTTTTGCTGCTCCATTCGGTCGCCGAAAGGGTAGAGATTCTTTTGCATTTTGCTTTTGGAGTCCCATGTCTTTTCTTCGGGTACTTGTCTGGGCGATTTGAAGTTCCGTACTTCGGGTTCAGATATTCCGTCAGCCCAAGCTGACTGCGAATCATATTTGACAGTGCAAAACGGATACGTCACTCCTAGAAATGCTGATTTTGCCACGTGGCAACCGGTGCCGACTGTTGTCAGCCGGGTTCCAGCACCGATCGGCTACCGTGCATTTGCTGTACACTAAAACCAAGAATGGACAAACCCCTCGTCTAGAACTCGATTTGAATTTTGGAAGACACTTGAACGAAGGAAACTTCATTTCAAATTTTCATTGCACCAGATTGCAATAATAGTTTAAAAAAAATAGCAAACATGAACTCGAGAAAACGAGTTAAGGCCTATTCTTTCGAAGAATGCGACAGAGTACAAGCTTCAAGATGACAAAGAACTGCAGCAATAAGTTTAACATGATGCATAGGCTGTTACAATAAGCCTGACATAAACAAAAGAATTCAAGATAAATGCGAGCGTTTAACCTTTACACTTTTAGCGTTGGATTTCCTGCACTGGAGTGACGTCAGGCCCAACCGCACAAAATCTCTAAAATCCATTCGACTTCGAGTTGAGATGGGACTTGAGACCCTATCATGTGCATAGGAAACCTTGATGGACCTTTTTGTCGAACATTGTATGGCTCGGAATTCTAAAGTGAGGGTCAATTCCCTGAAATTAGTTTTGTGGAGTATGAGCAATCGTGCACCTGGCAGTTCCAGAATCCGCGCCAGGCGCTTGTGCCATGTTGAAACGGTACTCAGTTCCATTTGTGGAGCAGTGAATGGCCCTCACGCTTTAAAGATCATAGTTGCGAACTCCTTAATCAGCATAGCAACAAGCTAAACAATTCAAACAATTGTTAGAAGTGCAACGCTTTCTTGGACGCAATCAGTTTTCAGACTCGAATGGCTCAATATTTCCGAAGGCGCTGACATTTTCGTCGGACGACACCATTCTTCGGAACTGCTAACACTTTCCAAAAAGATCTTGTATCGACGAATGTACAGTCACAACACTTTTCTAAGCTGCAGACATTTTCCGCAGATTGAAGTAACGACACAAAATTTGTGTGTAACACTTTCTTACATTTTAAGACACTTTCCAAGGTTCAACTCCTCTTTCTTAACCCTACCACGAAGTTTTCTTATTTTCAACATTTTCTGTAGTATGTGTTCTCTCGCTCTACAGACGCTTTTTCAGAACCCAACATTTTCATGGGAAAAGTGTTGAAAGCAAGACATTTTTTATTAAAATGTCGCTTCGCAGACACTTTGTTGGGACAACAGTGAGATTTTCAACAGATTTTCTTGAAAGTGTTGTGATGGCGACGTTTTCTAGAGAAAGTGTCGTAAAACTTTTTACAGTGCAGTTGGCGAAAAGACTGTCAAGGGTATTAGTGGACGCGCGATTTCCGTCGCGCAAGATCAGCACCTGAGGTTCATGGGACCCTGTTGCCTCAAATCGGTTGTTATAGAGGCCGTGTTGAAATCAGAAGTGGCAAGACACGTTCAAGGATGAAAAGGAGCATCGTCATCTGGCACAGACTACATCTCAACAAAAGCTGTGCAAGCTATCCTCCCTTCACTTCTGGGCCCTTTAACGAAGCTTATTAACATTTCGTTTGAAAAAGGAACATTTCCCCAAGTCCCACAAAACTGCTAGAATGATAGCTCTATTCAAGGGTGGGAACAGAAGTGACCCGTCAAATTACAGACCAATTTCCCTTCTTTCAGTGTTTTCAAAAATATTTGAAAAGCCGATGCAGAAAAGGCTCACCAGTTCTCTAGGATCTAAAGAGTTTCTGCGTAGTCATCAGTTCAGATTCCGGTCAAAACACACAACGGAACAAGCATGCTCGGCACTCCCCAGTGTTCTTCATACCGCTTTAGATTCCTGAAAAATAGCAGCCGCAATTTTTCTCGGTGTACGGAAAGCTTTTGTTAGTCTGACCAACAAGATCCTTCTTGAAAAACTGTCTCATATTGGAATACGGGGATCAGCCCTATCGTGGTTTCATTCTTATCTAGAGAGAACGATTTCTATGGACCCTGATTCACTTAGCTGCACTGGTGTAAATTACGGAGTACCATAAGGATCGATTCTTGGCCCTACTCTGTTTTTAGTTAGTACGATTTATTTAATGCTGTCAAGAATGTGATCCCTACTGTATGCTGTGCTCTATGTAACGAAAATGAGAAAAAGCAGCCTTCAACTGATATTCAGTCATCCTCTGTATCTATCCCTCATAATCCACTATGTGCAAAAGACACAGAAATAGGTTTGGAATGAAACTTAGCTTACTTAATTGACGTACCACGGGTTTGGTGCTAACCGACTTGCTTTGAATATCGCTAAATCACATTTTCTCATATTTTCTAGAACCGGTCAGGCACGCCCGTCATTATCAAGTATATCTACCACGAAAGAACCTTTGTTTCGACCTAACGAAAGGTGCTTGCGTTTCCTTGGGATTCTTTTGGATGAGAACCTTTCTTTTAGAAACCACATAAACTGGTCCAGGCAAAAATATCTCGTAATCTTGGGATTATTCGAAAACTTAAACACATTTTTCCTTGATCAATTCTTTGGACCCTGTATTTTTCACTTATTCATCCTTATTTAACTTACTGCAACTCGATTTGGATGTCTACTTTCCAGTCTTTACCACCTACCAGACTTAAATACATTGTTCCTGGATCAATTCTTCGGACTCTTTACTTTTCACTTATTCATCCTTATTTAATTTTTTAACTCGATTTGGATGTCTGCTTTCCAGTCTTTATTCCATCCAATTAGAATAATCCATCAAAAGGCTCACCAGGTAATCTACGAAACTAACAAACGACATCCAAAACCGCCCATGAATACCTACGCACTGCACGTCGTCTCGTGCTCGTCGATGATACTCAAATATCTTCATGGTCATCAGCCTCGCTGCTTCATTTCTTTCTTTCCCGATTTTGTCCAGTCAAAATCAGAGTCCTCATGATCATCCTCATGATCTACGCAACAAGGACCACCTAGAGTTACCTCCAACCAAGACTGTGAGATCAGATTTCAGTCTTCGTATTGCACACAGCAAAGTATGGAACAGTCTCCCTTATTAAGTTATTTCTATTTCTCTTTTCATTTTTGTCGTTTTGTTTTTTTGTAAGTGATTTTGTTTTGTGGTAGTTGCTATGGCAAGTTGGCTTTTTGCAATAAATAAAAAAAAAAAAAAATAATGTCCGTAGCATTCAGTCGTTTGGCACCCTTAAGACCCAGCTAAAAATATTTTTGGTTGATAAATATAATGGGAAATCAACACATCGGGGAATACATATTTTTGGTTTTGAATTTGCTAATTTAAGTATCATGCGTAAATGTAACATGAATAATAAGGGTAGAGCCACCATCCCTGGATGCTAGGTATGAGTTTTTTTGTATTATTTAGTTATTTTTTTATATTTTTTTTAAATTTAATAATTGTGGGAGATTGGTGTGGACCTGGAGGTGAACCTCGAGGATGAAGCGGTAAGTAAAAATAAAACAAATTATTCAATTATTCTGTATTTATTTCAATTGTTCTGTATTTATTTTGTTTTAATAGTGAAGAGACTCGTTTTTTTGTTAATTATTTTGG
The DNA here is from genome assembly GCA_023053555.1 of Branchinecta lindahli. NCBI lineage: Eukaryota > Metazoa > Arthropoda > Branchiopoda > Anostraca > Branchinectidae > Branchinecta > Branchinecta lindahli. Next base: position 28,857,933 of record JAKZAO010000011.1, read on the forward strand.
TATTAATCCCAATGTAACGGACCACGGAGCTTTGTAGGGGTCAAAAGTTTATTATGTTCATCTATTTTGAATTAATAAAACTGAACTGAAATTCAACTGAACTGAGCATTATAGCTATTTGCTACATTAGGCAATACGGCGATTCAATTCTAACGTGACCTTCAAAAAACTAGCGGAGCGCAAGAACAAACGACGGATAAATCGCCATTTTCTGTAACGTCCTCATTCCTCATGCTGCATTCAAATAATACCAAAGTTAAAAGGGTCATCAAGAGTACTTGGAACTCATAGATACTCCAAAATTGAAATCTAGACGTAATGGTTGCTGATGGAACTCAGTTTCGAAAAAAATCCATCGTATCGACTAGACCCATTCACTCTATGCTCCTGTATCCGAATGCATAACGTTCCCAGCTTGGTTTAGACTTCTGTTTTTTTCTAATTCAAATTGCAAAAAAAAGGAGTTTTTTAGAGAAAAAATTCGGAACAGCCTTACGAAAAATGTGGTAATATCCTCAATCCTAGTGAAGATTCGTAAATCATCTTAGACATGCTTGTGGATTAACATGTTTCAAGCCTTTTTGGGACGCAAGCAAAGGGAGTGTGTGCCTGCGAATTTCTGTATCCTGATAAAGGGATGTTAACAGGATTTTTTATTTTGCAAGCGTTGGTTCTTTTACTTGTATTGATAAAAGGAGACAAAGGGAAAGTAATAATCGTCTTCTACCTCTGGGACACCCTAGCCTCCCTAGCCTTGATAAGACGAAAGCAGGGACGTTCTTCAGGCAATCAAATTGATGATGATTTTAAACAAGAGGAACCAGTTGCTTCAGAGACAAAAATGGTGACACTATAATAAACAGTACAAATTGTGTCCTCAGTCGGACTTCCAAGCGAGATTATTTTACTGGCTCCTACAACATAAATTAAAGCCGTGAGTCACCATGTCAATCTCACAAGAGGAGCATTTTTGCCTTTCATTATTTCACCACTTGCTCTGTTTAGGTCGTAGCATAGTTTTTATTTTTACTTGCCTAGAAGATGACGGTAGCTTTGCAATTCCAACAGAATTGCTCAACTGAAAAGGTTCTTTCATGAAAATGACTCCAATGTCATTTCTGAAAGGGCGAGCTTCATATTCAGGATGAATCTTGAACGATGAGACGTTGTTTCCTGGTGCAAGTTTGTCCTCGGTTCGACCAGCGACGACTTTCAGATCTTTTGCTTTAGCATTTTTCAAACAGTGGGCAGCGGTGAGAACGACTTGATAGTCAACTATGACAGCACCGCAAATGATCTTATCTTGTCCGTAATATTCCACTGCAGCAATAAAGTTGTATTTAATTATTTCGGTCTTATTCCCTTGTGCGATGAATGGTTGAATGTCTGGAAATGAAACGGGTTTATCATAACAATATCCAGAAAAAAACAAGAGGAAAAAAGAGACGTTGAATACCTTGAAATCGAAAACCAAACTATGGCAAAATCGTGACGGTTGAAAACTACGACGGTGTGGAACAAAGAATAGCAGAAATTAAACCGCTTTGTTTAATCAAGAACAAGCTATTTCAGAGGATCCCTTCTTGGGGTCCTCTCATTTGGGTGTCATTTAATTGGATAAACTGGATTATTTGGATTCTGCAAAGGGATTTTTGGTTTTCCACTATCTGCTCTAGTTACGAGGCTCAGAATATTTCCAGCCGTCCTTAGAGCTTAAATTCTACTATGACGCGGGAAATTCTGATCTCAACACAAACGCGGTTTTTCAGTGGGCAGTGGTGAGGTTGGTGAAGATTGCTTAGTGCCTGAACAAAAAAAATCTGATGAATCTTTCTAGTAAGGCATACATCAGCGCATAGAGACACCACAAATCACACGGAAATTCCACCATTTGAAAATCGATCATTCGTGAATAGCGGAACAACGAAGTAACTAATTTTCAGCTGCGGTCTTCAAGCCAATTTAAGTGAAAAAGTGATGAATATCTAGATTGTCCTATCCTAGCCCTTTTCGATTCAACTTTAAAGCAAAAATGACCAGATGCCCTTTGGAATCATGAAAATCTATTATTACGTAAAGTATTTTTTTTTCATTTTGCGATTAAGATGCGCATTTCAAAGGAGCTAGGAATTCGGAGGTGAAACCCCTGAGGCAAAAATGATGATGGGCCCGGGGGGTTCATGGAAATGTAGCCTTTGCTCATAAGTGTTTTTTTGCAAATTCATCTGTAAGCAAAACCCTCCAGGCTAAGATGATCGTCATTTAAATCTATGTAAATGTTTTTTTTTTTACTTTGTGGTTAAAATTCGCACTTTGACCCTTGAAGAAACCCTTGAAGCAGAAATGATCATGGACCCTTCAGGATAATGAAAGCGCATTGCTTTATTTGCGGTTAACATCATTAAGGAGACGAAGAAATCCGATCCGAAGTTGAAACGAAAAATCGGCTCGTCAAGTTATGCATGCCTCTAACAATCTATCCCACTATCCCCCGCCCCACCCAGGGTTGTCAGCTCTGGGAAGTGAATATTTTTTAGTCCCAAACATGGGCTGAAGATATAAATCTGAAGCCAGGAATTTTTTTTAAGAAACTCAGTTGATCATTAGATTAAGAAAGAAATATTTGGCTAGCAGTATTCCAAAACTACATGTTTTCCACCACCTTTAAACTCAGGTAATGCAGGTAGCCACTGAAGGAAGTTTCAGGTCTTATTCTCTAAATGCGAAAAAGGTATTGACCGCCACCCAGGAAATCATGGAATTATTTCTCCCGAGGGTAGGATCAAATCTTGTTCGACATACTATTTTGGTGGGGTGTCGAGCGATAACAAGATTTAGTTTTCGAGCGATTAAGGGATTATCAATCACCAAGTGGTCTAAGAGTGTTTATAAGAGCAACGATAAATTTCGAACCCCAATGAAAAGTAGTTACAAGAGACAAGATCATGGAAATAGTTGATGAAATTCGAAGACGTCTGTCCGATGTGCGGTTAGATTAATAAATGTATTTTTCACTGATTTGTATTTGATGCATTATCTATTATCCATGATTCCAAGGAGCTTTTTTTTTTTTTTTTTTTTTTTTTTTTTTTTTTTTTTAATAAACCGCGTAGTTTCTTTTCATTTCTTCCAGCCCAAAACGAATTGGTCTGGTGACTACGCCTCCACTTTCCCTCGGTGACGCCAACGGTCTAAAAATCACAACAAAAAAATCAAAAACTAACAAGACCGGCCTTTCTAATTAGCGTCACCTACACTATCCTCTAACGCTACTTTTCAATATTTTATACAATATTAAATTCTTTACAATCTTATTTTTTCATCAATTCTTTACCCAATTTCTTTTCATTTAAAAAATTAGCAGTAAAAAATTAAGAGCTTTCATTTTCGGAGAAACCCACCAAAACCTTTTCCTTCTTCCAAAATAACCTCGCTCTTCCCACGCCAATAGATGCCCTCCCTCCAAAGGGAATCTATTTTGTGGTGGCACTTTCCTCCCCCAAAATTTCAAAATTATTCTCCACAAAACGAAAACTCAAAACAAAAACAAACTCAAAACAAACAAAAACTAATTAAAAACATAATTTTTTTTTAAAAAAACCAAACCAAAATAAAATATTTTTTTTTTTTTTTTAAACTATTCCAATTTCATTTGATTGTATTTTTACAAACTTCAAATACACTAAAATGAAATTATTAACTTACAAATACAAATTATCCAAATTTCATCTTTTATAACTCACTACCAAACAAACCAATTAATTTTCGACTGCTACTTAAAACCCCTCTTAAACTTTTTTTTACTTTTTACTTTTTTTTTTCACCATCTACTCTAAACACAAACCCTTCATCACACTAACCTATCATCTCCAAAATTTTATTATCCTCCATAATTTCCCATTTTTTACTTTCTCTTAATATCTTCACCATCCCTCTTGCCCATCCTCGGTACCTCTCTATTTTCACCTCTATTTTCTTTTTTCTCGTTTTCCACACATACACGCACATACTTGCTATAACCCAACATACCGATGAACATTTCTTATTATCATCACTAAACTTCAAACTCATTTTTAAAATTTTCTTTTTTTCTTCTGTAGATTCGCACTGAAATCCTTCATTTTCGAAATCACGAAACACTCTTTCCAGGATACCACCACTATATTTACATTCGACCATTTCATGCATAAGCCCGTCACTTTCGTCTTCTCTACATAACTCACACTTCGCATTTTCACTTCTTATAAATCGGCTCATTCTCGTCTTGTACGGTAGTATTGTGTGAATCATCATAAACATAATTTCCAGCCATTCCTTAGGTACTCGCAGTCCATGTAAATTCTTAAATGCTGTATTATATTCGATATATGGTTCTATTTGTTGGGCATGGAACCTTGGGTCTTCCGTTTGCTCATTTAAATAATCACCGATGATTTTTTTTATCTCATTTTTCTTTAAATTTTCCCTGAAAATACCTTCTTCTTTTAGCTTTAACAGGGATTTGGTTGCCCACTGCAGCTGTAAAGGGACTTTCAGCACCATCTCCTGGTGTTTTGCTACATTTGTTTCATTTAAAATTGGGAGAAGCCACTCTTTAAGTATTGTTGACGATGGTCCTTCTTTTGCTAGAACCTCACACAAGTTCCTGATAAACAGAGATTTAGTCACCTTTCTGAAATCAATCACCCCTAAACCTCCTTTTTCCTTTTCCACATAAAGCATCTTCATATTCAGTTTCTCTAATTTTCCTTTCCAAACGAACCTCCATATACTTCTTTCCACCCTTTTTGCAAACTGTTCTTCGAGAGTGAACACTGGGGCAGCGTAGAATAAAACTGGCAGACACATCATATTCACGTACGTTACCTTTTCGAACACCGTTCGTACACTGTTGTTCTTTCCGCTCAACATACCCTCAATCCTTCGCACTTTTTCTTCCCATATTTTCTTCTCGTCCAGAACGTTTTCAAAATCGATTCCTAAAATTTTTACTCGTTCTTGGCATTCCAACCAAACTTCATTTTCCACTTCACTAATGTCACTCTCATTACTTAACTTTAACATCTTACTTTTTCCGCGATGTACTTTCACGTGAAAATATTTTTCGAACCACTCCAAACCTTTGACAACTGCCTTCACATCATCTTTTCCTCCCGTTATAAAGTTTCCGTCGTCAACAAACGCTAATGATTTTAGTCTCATTTGGCGAGTTATTGGAAGTCCTTCGATCCTCTCTTGCACATATCTAAAAAGTGGGTCTATGTAAAGTTCGAACAGCACTGGGGACTGGATCCCCCTGTCGTAATGCTTTTTCCATCTCAATTTTTTCTGTTAAAAATCCATTTACGTTCACTGCAACTGTCGCTCTACGGTACATATTCTTAAACATATTTACAACTTCTTGCTCAAAACCAAACTTCTCTCTCATTATCTTCCACAATAGAAACCGAACCACTGAATCATATGCCTTCACTATATCGACACTATTTATTAGCAGATATTTCCATTCCGGACAATTTTCTCTCAAAAGTTCGTCTCTTCTCATTATCAAGTCACGAATCACGCTAAGAACATGCTGAGCTTTTTGCCCTTCCAACGCACCGAACTGGTAATCGTCAACCAAACCTTTCACAACTTTTCCCATTCTTCTGGCCAACACCTTCATTACAATTCTGTAATCACAACATAGCAGTGTCACTGGTCTCCAATTCCTTATGTCACTTCTTTCCCCGCCTTTATAAAGTAGGGAAATCACCCCTATCTCACACCCTGGGTATCCTTTCTCCACAAACTCATTCGCTACCAATGTGAACAAATTCTTAATTTCTTCCCAAAAAGATTTATAAAAAGAATACCCCAATCCGTCAATTCCCGGCGACTTCCCATTTTTTAGGTCCATCAGCACTTTTCGGATTTCTTCTTGACTTATCCTCATTTTCAGACTCTCGTTTTCTTCATCTGTAACCCTTTTCTTTACCTGGTACTCACTCAAAAACTCACATCCTTCTTGTAATTCCTCCTGGTCTCGATAAACTGTTTCAAAATGATTCTGCACTACTTTAAGGATTTGCTCCTTTTTTGTCGCCACTTTTCCTTCCTTATCCTTCACACTAGCTATACAATTTGTATCACGGTTTCTTTTCGCTTTCACCTTTGCTGCCAGCGTTACTTGTTCTAGCTCATCCAATTCTTCAATTCTGTTTTTAATTTTCCACCTCTCATATTCCTCACATTCTATTACCTTTATTTCTTGTTTTATTTCACTATATTCCGGCCAAACACTTTCGTTCCGATCCAGTTCAAGTTTTAGCTCGTTAAGAACACGGTACAGATGCCTTTTATGGGCTCTCTGTTTTTTTTCCTCCTCTTCTTCCATATTTTTTATGTACTCTGCTATCTTTTTCTTAAACTGCACCCAATATATCACTGGCGAGCATCTCTCCTCGTAAGTGTTCAACAGTTCTACTACTTTATTTCTTACCCTTTCCTTGATCCCCGGTTTCTTCAAAAAATTTGGGTCCATTCGCCAATATTTTCTTTTACACTCAGTTTTTTTACCATGTGGTGACTGTGCCTGAAGTTTCATTATCACAGCACTGTGATCCGAAAAAGGCGCAACCACATTTTTCACTTCACAAATTTCCTCCATAGTTTTTTCTGTACAATAAATCCTGTCTATCCTGCTAGCTCCCGTTCTTCCAACCCGTGTAAAACTATTTTTTACTCCTTTCTCTTTCCACACATCTTTAAAATTCCACACTTTAACCACCTCCTTTAATTCCTCACTCATTCGTCTTTTCAAATTACTTTTTGTCTGCCTTCTCACCGACCTTAAAATATCGGACTCCTCCTCTACACAGTTAAAATCTCCTAGTAATATTGTTTCTCGACCATTCAGATATTTCGGTAACACTCTTTGTATCACCTCTTCCCTTCGTCTGAAATTATTCGTGCCGGAAGGCATATGGACATTAACTATTGTCTTTTCCTCCCACACCACACTACTAACTTCTCCGTTCTCTTCGAAAAGTAGACTCCTTTCATCAATTTTGATCTCCTTATGGTACGCAAAACCGGTGTCGGGATTTATCCCACCACTCAAAAACTTATACCCCGCTTCCTCAAGGAAGGAAATTTGGGACACATCCACCTCTTGTAGGCCTAAAATATCCACTTTATTCGCTGTAATAAAATCTACCAATTGCTTCTGTCTTTTCTTCTGTTTCACTCCATTTACGTTCAATGTCCCCAGTGCTATTTCTTGCATTTCTCAAAAATGTTCAGTTTTTTGTCCTTTTTTCACTTCCTTGGTCCGATACTATTGACGAATTACTTAAATGGCGCTTCGGCGTCACTTTCACTTGCTCACGTTTTCCTTCACTTTTTTCCTTCCCTGCTGCGATCGGTTTAATCCCTGGAATTCTGCTCATTCCTTCCTTTCCTTTTCCTCCGCGTTCGTTCTCTTCTTTCTTCCTTGTTCCTGTCCTCTCTTCATTCCTTGCCTCGGCTCCCTGTGTCTCCTTTACTCTATCTTTCTTGACGCTCCCGTCCTTTTTTTTTCCATTGTTTCAGTACTCCCATCTTTTCGCGCAAGTGCCTCTAGTGCCTCAACCACCTTTCCTACCGCTTCGGCAGGAGTTAGATTTCCTATTGCCCTTCTTTCATCCACACCAGTCTCACCACTCACTTCTTCTATATTCTCTATTGCTCTGCTCCCTGTTGCTCCTGACGGTGTTACCATTGGTGTTGCTGCTGCTCCGATTCCTCCCCATGCTGGTCCTCTCCGATTGTTTTGCCCCTTTCTCTTTGGGCACAAAACCGCTTCATGGTCTCCCAAGTGACAAATGTAGCATAGTTTAGGTTGGTTTTCATAGAAAACAAACATTTTTTCCTCCTTTCCCACTTTCACTGCTGGCGGAACATTCGACTCTAGGTACATCAAAGCCGTACCTCGACCCGTAAAAACGGGTATATACCCTTCTCCGTCAAATAATTTCCGACGGACGGTAACCACTTGTCCGAAAGGACCAAGGGCGCTTCTTATTTCTTCTTCGCTAGCTTCTCCTGGTATCCTTCTTAGGTGCACTACGGTCGGCCTCTTCCCGTTCTTGTCTGCAAAAACGGGGTAGAAACCGCCTTCAACTCGAATCTTCATCTCCATTTTTTTTATTTTTTGTATGAGATCCTCCGCTAAAACAGGACTCTTAAGAGTCACCCGCACATACCCAAACTTCCGAAGATCGTCTCCATCAATTGCTCTCACATTTGACACGTTCAGATTTAGATTTCTTAGAAATCTGTGCACTTCGAGATCAGTTAGTTCGCCTAACTGTTCTTCCGGAATAGCGCTAAAATCGAATCGTACCGTAGACATTTTCACTTAATTTTTCAAAATCGCTGAAACACCACACTGAAACTCAAAAATCAAAAACACTGAAACACAATTTTTTTGGCGCCTGCTGCCGAAGTTAATTTCTAACACCCGGCAACACTGCGCATATTTTTAAAATTTTGACACAAACACATAACACCACTTTCACTCACTGAAACTTAAAAAAAACACTACACAACTTTCGGAGGGACCAAAAGGTCTCACCGAGCAATCACTGCACCTCGCACCTTCGTTTCGAATCGGATAAATCACTGTTTCAAAACCGAACTTTTTCGAGGATGTTTGCATCAGCGTTGCCACCACACTACTCATAAATAGTTGTTAAACTCACGGTTTTGCTTTTCCATCGCCTATTATCTTAAATACTTTATAATGTTTGCCTCAAGGCCTTTGCTTACTAGAGAATTTCTTAGTGAGCAATTTCTAGCGCCCTGAAAGTGTGCATCGTAACAACCTTATTTTTATTTATTTAACTTCATAAACCACCTTTACGGCATATCGTAACAACCTTATGTAAAAATAAAATATTTGTAACCAAACGATACAATATTGTCTTGATTTCCAAGGCCCATCATAAATCTTATCTCACGAGTTTTCGTTACAAAGGACCTATTTTATATCAAAATTCCTGTAATAAATTGGGGGGAATGTTAAGACCCTGGGACGAGGATGATTGAAACACTAGCTAATGCCAAACCCACTACCTACACTAAATGACAACGTGGCTTACCTTGGCTCACTTTTAAGTATGCCTTTTCCATCCTAGAGTAATTGGATGGAGATTGCGCAACGCAAGAGTACCATCCGGCGTCGTCACTACCAACGTTGTAGATTATCAGCTGACCGTTTGAATGAAACTGGAAATAATAAGAAATCATAGAAGTTCCGGCCTTGATTCTACAAGGCAAGACGTCAATTATGTTGATGGTCATTACGTTGTGGAGAAAAGGCCATTCACATTTAAAGTTTGACCTGTTTAACCTAAAGGAGACATGTAACACGTAAATACTTTCCAAATATCAAGTTTCATTAAAATCCGATCACCCGTTCAAAAGTTATACATGCTTCTAGATTCCGAATTCCCCATCCCTCCGCTCCCCCCACGATGTTTGGATAGGGGAAGTGACTATTTCCGTGTTAGTTTGGTTGGGTCCCTGATATGTCTGCTAAGTTTCCTAGTTCTAGCGCTTCTGGAAGTATCAGTTCGAAAAGAGTGGACCGACGGACCGAAAAGTACATAAGAACGGCTTAGCCTTGTTCCAATGTGATGTCCAACCCGAAACAAGCAAAAGTTTGAAGAGATATGCAAAGCCTCTGTTGAACATAAATAATGTCTTGCCATTAGTATGAACAGTGTTCAAGCTGACTTCGACAATACCTGCTGCATCAGCAAAGTGAGACTACTTTGCGTTCAACTATGGCTGACAAGTACCTCGAAAGTCTGTTTCTTTCGAAACTTCTGAAACCGAGTTGACGAACGAACATTTCAATTTTAAGTGACGAACTTCAAGATCATGTTACTGTATGCATAAACGAAGTCAGCCCATAACAGTATTCTAAAGTTTCTTCAGATATGACAAGTTTCTTCAGACGGTCAGGTTGACAGCCATGCCTCACCTATCAGGAAAGCGTTTGGGACGCTTCTGGCTGCAAAAGATTAAAAAGAGTGTTGATTGTCTTTGAATCTCTCTTAACAATTTCGAATGAGTGAAGAATGTTACAATTTGTAAGGTCTTATTTTTTCTACTCACTTGCGAAGGTTTTTTTTAGCTTCGTTTTTTATGGGAACATGTTGGTGAAAGTTCATAGGTATGATATTAAGTGGTCTGTGCAGTTTTCATTCAGCGGCCATAATTTGGTTGGTTTGAACTGTTATTTCGAGGGTGGAAGTTGCACATTAAAAGCTCAATTACATAATTCTGCATCCCCTTCTGTACAGTCCTACAGGCTACCACCTAAGCATTATAATAGAAATTTCCACTTTCCCTCACGCAGTACGTGGAAACAAAATTCATCACTTACCGGGACCATGGTCTGCACAATGTCCATTAAGTGAAGCAGTTTGTTCTGGGGTGCAGGTTAAATCAATTTTATGGCTTTCCAGAATAATACTGAAAAATTTGTAAAATTTTGCTTGCAATTTGTTCTGTTTATCCACCAGACACCCCTCTTCCATAACTACTGTCAATTGACCAATTTTCTTGTCCAGTGTGGATAGGTTGTTCGCAAAGAAATGCGAAAGTTCTAAGCATTGACTATTATCGTTCCAAGTACACAGTCCGCTTAGCTGCTAGTGGATATGTGTCCAGCGCACTTCCAGGTCTATGTACCCTCGTCAATTAGGATGTTATATAAACAGAATCTGTTAGAATGAAACTCCGAAAAAACACGTTTACTGATTGCCAAGTATGTTCCAAGCTACCCGTAGAGATTTCGAAACAGCCCATTATGCGAGGGTTGTTTCGGAATATCAGGACAAACATGCTTGGGCTTCCGAGATTTTTCTGATGAAAAAATCTTCGGGGTCAACCTTCGGTCTCCTCTAGTGCTATAACTACTATTGTGTGAGGAAGGACCTTTCGCATGCTGATTTTGTTCTCTTAGAGCTGTACTGGTTATATCTTACAGCTCCCCTCCGAAGGAACCAGTTCACAAATGCTTTTGAAATTGCCCTTGAACCAAAGAGCCAAATTATGTGCTTAATTTCAAACACCGGAGCTAACACAGTGATATATACCTAACTATTCCCGATGAAATATTCTTTGACTTTTTAGTTTTAGTGTAGCTATACAAAAAAAAAGTTGCATGAATTAATATGTAGTAGATAGCATCAAGTTGCCAGTAGTTGCCTGTAGTAGCAACAGTTACTACTGCATACTACTTTTTCGTTCAGCTCCATCTGACTAAATATTCTCGAAAGTTTTCATCGGAGAACAGCTACTCTACGTCAATTAGGAACTAATTGAACTCTTACAGACCAGTGACCTTTTCAGTGCCTTATACTTGGTGATAGCAAACGAACTTACTTCCATCTTCTCGTTTTCGGGGTTGTACCAGGAGATAGTTGCTTCACTGGCAGCTGTACAGTTGAAAACCACTGTTTTGCCTACTTCACATGTGACATTCTTCGGTGCTTCACTAATCAATCCCCCCTGGGCTTGAAAATAAAATGTTAATTTTAGTCTTAACATCCAAAAGCTACTACAGAATACAACAGGACATTCGAGATATCCGATACGACAGCAGACTTACAAGGGACGTAGGAGAGGCAGCATTATTGTTGTAATAATCAATGAAACGTGTCACAAAAATAAAATATTAGATCGGGTATAGAACTGTTAAACCAATAATAGCGATATGACACAATTAAGAGCAATAGAGCACACAACTATCCTTTTAAATTTAATCAAAAACGACAAAATTGCATACTCCAGAAGCAACATTTGATATCACATTGTCTCGTCTGGTCATGTTCGTGTCAGCTAAGTGGCGTTGTGTTTAACAGCCTTGATTCCATATTGCAGTTTTGTTGGTCGTCCAGTCACGTGCTTTTACAGAGGTAAGTGCTCTGTCAAAGACCCATAAATGGTGACTTGATGACTTCATCTAGCATCAAGGGTCAGTCTTCTTTTCTCTTCATTTCTCGATTAATGTTTTATCTTAATACTTGACCATGCAATGGTCGCTTGAAAAGGCTAAACAAACAGCTTTAAAAGGTTACACGGCAGAGCAAGACATGAAGGGACAGGTTTTACGTACGCAAATCCGTCCTACCCCCTCCTCCAACGGTGGTGGGATTGGGGAAGGAATTATTTCTAAGTTAGTTTGGTCAGGTCCCTGATTTGTCTGCACAATTTCATCATCCTAGCACATCTGGAAGTACCCTAGCTGGCGATCAACGGATTGACCGACGGACAGACTGACAGACAAGTGTCGGGCACTTGGGAAGAAGGCACAGCAATCCCGTTGGACCTTTGACGTCATTTCCACCCAAACTCAAAACTTCGTCGAGGAGACGAAGAGGAGAGAAAAATAATACTAGAAAGTAGTATAGTGCCAAGACTTGAAAAACTGACACAGGCTCAAGTAGCAGCACCAATTGTGACAGTGACAAGGGTTGTCGACATAACGTCCCCTGGCGAAACGTCCCCGGCCAAATAATTTTTATTTCTCGTCGTTGAGGGATAACTAGGCCTATGAGATTTCCAATTACGTCATCAGTCCAGACAAAAAAGGTTCTTGGAATATAAATTTTTTTAAACGGAGATGGGTTGACAACTTCAGCATTTAACCGATAGTCAAAAGACAAACCAAAATTTTTGATCCCGATTATAGCCATTTCTTAAAGGAAGCGCAAAGATTTAGTAGTTTATCAATTTTCCTTTTATCTTTTATTTAATCGGTTTATTTATATTTTGTGTGTTAGTTTACGTTGCGATATCACTCGTTGATCTCGCTTTAGTTCGATATTTTGGTGATATTTATTATCAAAGGATTTATAAAAGGATCAAACCCGTCTAGCCTAGATACACTATGACTCTCTACCTAGCTAAACGTTCCATCCGCTTTCGTTTCCTAGCTTCCCATGTCATTTTTTTCCACTATAACGACACTACGCTTATTTCTGCATTTTGCTTGTTTGACTCTCTTTAAGCCACAACAGGCTTCTCCTTTCTCTGAGGAGCATATTTGTGCTCCTCAGGTATAATACAACATAAATTTTAACTGCAAAAAATACATTTATGAAGCAGCCGTTACTATCTTCGATCTTTCCTGTTTATAAGAAATGTTCCCACAACTGTAATGCATTACTCTGAAAATATTTTTACCTCGATAATGAACCTGAACATCGAGGTGAAATTAAAAATTTATACTTCGGAACGTTTTGCCGTGGGACGTTTTGTCATGGGGACGTTTTGTCAAGGGCCGTTTTGACACGGAGACGTTTTGTCATGGGGAAGTTTTGTCACGGGAACTTTTGCCACTGAGACGTCTTGTCGGGGACGTTTCGTCGGTAAGCCAGTGACAATACCTACTGAACTGATTCAGTCCAAGAACTTCATATTCAGATGACAGCAAAAAGAAGACACGACCTGCCCTATCTCCTTAATGTGTGCAGGTCGCATCGTCTCGCATTAAAAGCCAAAAGCGTATTGGGCGGCACTGCATAGGTCTTGACACTACTCTCTAGAGTTATTTTGCTCTGATCAGTAAGTTCGATCCTTGTCAGGCAAAAACATTTTGCTTATCCATTCACTTGGTAAGATTACAGATACAGATTACTGAGGACCATACCGAAACCAAACACCAGAAGAAGAACAGGGTAAATAATCTAACCAAGAGGATCATTGATGTTATACCGTATGGTCAAAAGTATTTGTTTGTGAAACATTATGGCACAAATGATCATTAGTCCGGGCGCCAGACCCCTAAAATGTGACAACTAGGTGATCAGAAAGACACAGTCGGTTTGACAACGTTTTCCGACTATATCGACTACGCTGAATCTGAATATGGGTGGTGGCAAAGCTGTAGATGGCGGCTTGACCTTGTAAAAGTAAAAAAACACCCTTTTTAGGCCTATAAAATGTGTCCTGACAGTTTATTTTTTTCTAAAGTTGCAGTAGTCCAATTTAGTTGCGGGGCATAAGGTTTAAGGTTTAATGAAAATATTGCCACAATAGCAAAAGCTAAATAATAGGCAACACAAATGAAGTAAATAAACACATCTAAATAACTTAACATCAACTAACTACAAAAAAAAAAAAAATCAATAACCGAATGGTACTTGAAGCTGGAAACGGCTTAATTAAATTTGCATATCTGGTTGGATAAATCGGTTCAGGGAGTTGTTCAGGAAGGAGGTGGCGGAATCTTACTGATTGCAAAATTTTCTTGCCAAAATCAGTTGTCAAATTTTGTCTTCTTTTCTTCAGCAGTTCAAGCCCAAGAGTATTAAGTGCTAGTTCGTAAAAGCCTATTTACTTATATATAGGCTTATTTTTTTTTTTAAATGGTACTGCGAGACATGTTTTCATGCCAAATTTTTACTGCGAATTCAACGGTAGTCTTGGTTTGGCAATCGTGTGTCAAAGTCAGTTGTCATAGGCTGTTCTAATTAGCGATTAGCTCTTATTTTATTGGACGTATCATTGAAAATCCAGATTATAATCACCTACAGAGCTCACTATGGCAGTGAACCGAACCGGAAGTACAACGCTTGACAGAAGTTGTAGCTGAAAATAATCTCCAAGCTCAGTCGGGGGAATAAAAGGAATTCCTATGAGCTCAGTGGAAGTTGTTAAGTAGAAAGCCCCATATTAGTATGTGCTTACGTTCTCAATGCACTTAAATGACTTGCCGGAACTGATAATATGTTTGAATTTGACAGTGAAGAAATTAAAAGTGTAATCTTTGAGAAGCGCCATTAAAACCTTTTCACTAATAAGGTATCTTTTGTAAAAGTCTCTATAGTCGTGCTTGTCGTAACTGATCCATTTATACGTGCTTAGGAGTCATTGTTGAAGTTCATTTCAAATCAAGTCGCTGCTGAGGCAATGGCAAAGAACCTACTGAGCGCAAGTGCTTGTGGTGTAAAGGCACTGGAAGCACACTGCGTTTGAAAACGCAATCCCTTTTCCTAGATTAGAAGTAAAGACATTACATTGCGAAATCAACAGGCCAAACATTCAAAAACCAAGTCCGGTAGCAGCGTCCATGTTGAAGCAGAAGCTCTTAAAAGGATTCTGGTTGCTGTTGGCACTTCGATCGGGCACCAAGTAAAGTTATCCCGGGCTCATTCGCAAATCTAAAAATTTAGAAGGTTGCCGAAGCGAAGTAGCGACTGCCGTTAATCCAAATAAGCTCACAAGCCAGACCAAACCGAGAACGTTGGCATTTTCGAAACGAATCCTCACAAGGTTAAATCGAATCCCAAAATCTATAACCGAGCTTCATAGTGTAGCGGATGGACATGACATGACAGCGTGCTCGGCCTTACGAACATTTCCGGGCATCCTATTATTCTGAATGATAGTAGCGGATGACATGAGCGGATGGAAATTCAGTGACGAACAGTTTTGTGGTCGCAAAGCTCATGGTGCTAGAAAATTCGGATATTATGCTTTATTTTTCAATTTTGGGGCCATTTCAGTCAGTCTGACTTGGGATTCGTAGATTACCTGTCTGGTGGATTCAGTGAAAGAATAAATGTGCTAAAACTGGTCCCATCCAAATGACTGAACCCTGAATCCGGACGAAGAATCTACCTTAGGCAGCACACACAAAGAAGTGGACACGCGTGTGGCTGTCCATGTCCCTGAATGCCAAAAACAGATGTTGAAGGAATTATTGAAGCGAATTATACAGCCATTGTAGTCATTCTGTATCATAGACCATTCCTCAGTAGATTTGGCCCAGTCTATGAACCCGAGCTTTAAGTTCAGCTCCGTGACAAAGGTTTTCCGATCCACCAAACTGCGAACAGAATATCATGGGCTGTAGTAGTATAGGACTGCTACATTGCAGAGGGGACCTGATGCGGTCAGCTTATCTTATCAAAAGGCAAAATCAAAATTTGCTGTTAAGTCCAGGTCATTCAATAAATTGCTGAGGAAAGTGAGGACTGAGATTATATACATCATGCTGTATGAGCCCGAGCATTGGTTTTATCGGGATATGGCAAAAAAACTATTCTTCAACCGACCAAACACAAGCTTGGCTGGCCCGTCACGACGCATTAGGGGTCAGTCCAGTGACTTCTGGGCTGACACCCTGGTCTCCATCTGCCAACAAGGCTTCGACCTCCTCTTACTGTGAGACAGCGTTCAGCAAATAATGACCTTTTTCTGGGGTAAAGCTATACTAGTCTTTACGCATAACGTGAGCGATGTGGTACCGACAGCTAGTTTTCAGACGAGAACATGCGCGAATTATATCCTGGCAGCTTCACTTGTATTTTTAGCTAGATTAATTTTCCCAGCATATGGGTTTGAAAATGTTATTATCATGTTAGCAGCACAGATGGGCGAATCCGATCATGGAAGGATCCTAATCCGAATCCAGGGCTAGGTACGAATCCGAATCCACAATCTGAAGGTTCGAATCCGACCTTACAAAAATCAAATCATGTACATAGGTTATGGTTTGAAAATCAGAGTTGACAAAAAAACACTGACATCTATTATAATCATATACTGATAAATCACTGAGGATGGTTGGTAGTGGAGACCAAAAAGTTACATTGCCTAAGCCCGCTGTGTAAAAATTGGGACAAGAGAAACTTAGACTGGAAATTTGAGCGGCTTCATAGATTGATGGTTAGGAATCCGAGTCAGAATTCGAATCTGGCCAAAAGGACGAATCCTGGTGTCGAATCCGAATCCAAATTCGGATTCGTCCATCTCTTGTTAGCGGTCTTAGCTTTCAGCTACAGCTTCTGTCAAGATCGGAGATGTTTCTGGGTCGGTCTAACTACCTTACAGAGCTTCGTGGGTTAATTTTTTTATCTATCCTTACGACGATAAATGCAAGAAAATTATGGCTCACAGCAAATTAAAAAGCCTATAACATCTAAATTTGACACATGATGGACAAACCAACACTACCGTAGGACTCGGGGTTAAAATTTGGCACAGAAACATGTCTCGTACTATTATTTTTCAGAAACAAATTTAGGCCTATAAATAAGTAATTAGCCTATAGCAGCCAAAGTTAATATTTGTTTGAAAAATAAAGTTAATATTCGTATTCTGCGCTAAATTTGAGTATAGAATATTGTGTCACATCACCATTTTGCAAAGATATATTTTTTCATAAATTTTTGGCCTATACTTTTTCAAAAAATTCTGTACGGATTTAGCGGACAGTTAGAGCTTGGAACTTTACGGCAATGTGAAGCTCGGTACCCAAGGCAGATTCTGGTAAAGTACGAAAAATCCTAAAAATATATTAAGCTATGAGGTGCGTTCCTAACCTGGAAATAAACCTTTGAAATTTGATATTCTCAGCGAAAATTGATAAATACTAGCCTATGGCTCAAGCATTGTAAGAGATAACGAGAAAAACAAAGCTTATTCTAAGAGAGGGCATGGTTAGGAATAAAATGAGATGCCCCGCAACTAAATTGGACTATTGGAACCTTGAAAATAAAATAAACTGTCAGGACACAATTTATAGGCCTAAAAAGGGTGTTTTTTCACTTTTACAAGGTCAAGCCGTCATCTGCAGCTTTGCCACCACCCATAATCAGATTCAGCGTAGTCGATATAGTCGGAAAGTATCGTCAAACTGACTGTGTCTCTCTGATCACCTCAACTCAGAAATAAGCGAGATACGTTTCTGTGGCGCCCGGACTACATGGGTTGAGATGTATCGTTTGATAAAAAAAAAGTACTTTTCGACCTTGCGGTTCAGATGCACACTTTAAGGGAGCTAGAACTTCATTTGCAAGCAAAACCCTTGAGACAAAAATGTTAATGGGCTCAAGGGGATCATGGAAATGTATATTTTGCTTAAAAGTATTTTTCTGGATTTGCAGTCAAGATTGGTACTTTAAGGAATGGTTGGATTTGGAGAGTGGCGATTTCTAAGCCAATCTTGTCGAATCTCTAATATTCCAACCAAGTTCCTTCGTCCTAGAACATCTGGATGTACCTTAAATCGCAATTACCGGAATTCCCGACCCCACCCCCTCAAACTCTCCCACAGTCGCCGGAGCCAATCCGGTTCTGTAAGTGATTTATCCAGATCATCTGTTTGTTATTCCCACAATTTACCATCCTGGATTTCACCAGTCTAAGTTCCCCCCAATTGATGTCGGATCCGGTCCGGACAATAAATGCAAAACAATAATGATGGTTTTTCGTAAGGGAGGGAAATTAGTTCTAAGGATAGGGTAAGTTTGGATGGTAAAGATATTGAGATTAAGGAATCATTCATTTATTTGGGGGTTAAATTAACATCGAATGGAAAGTTTGGTAAGCATGTGGATAGTGTTTTGGTGAAGGGTAACAGATGTGTGAATGGTATTCTGCGTAGTAATTTGAAAGATATTAAGGATATGAAGTTTCATAAAGAAATTTTTAATACGAAAGTGAAATCGGTTATGCATTATGGGGGAATTGTGGGGTATTAATGCAGGGGCCAGGCTAGAAGTGGTACAAAATAGATATTTCAAAAGAGTGCTAGGGCTATCACAGAAGAGTTGTAATTTAGTTCTAAAGGTTGATCTAGGATTATTTTCATTACGTAGTAGCAGGCTTGTCCGAATGGTAAGATTTTGGGAAAAATTATTAGTTTACGTAGAACAAGACCTTTGAAAGCTGCGTATTTAGAGGCTTTAAGAGACCCTTCAAGTGATTCATGGTCACTCCAGATAAAAATCATCCTTGATCAATGCGGGTTATCTAACCAGTGGTGCGACGGCCAGGGTCCAGGTGCCTCCCAAAGCGAGGTATGTAAGGTGGTTCAGCGGGTCCTACAAGGATGTAGGATTTTGATGGAATCAATAATCGCCGACCACATAGCCGAGCAAGTGCTAGCTAAGAAAATCATCACAAAGAAACAATTTGGATTCTTGAAAAATAGATCAGCAGAGGCTCAGCTTCTTCAGGCGGTAGACGATTGGAGGTCAAAAATTTACAAAGGCTATCAAATCGACCTGATTTACTTGGATCTGAAAAAGGCCTTCGATAAAGTTCCACACAGGCGTCTCCTACATGAACTGCAGCAATATGGACTCGGTTCAATGAACTCATCCAACAGCCTGCTGTCTTGGATTAAAAGTTTCCTTTGTGGCAGGACTCAATCTGTAGTGGTTGACGGTACACTGAGCGACACGGAGGCTGAAGTCATCAGCGGAGTACCGCAAGGCTCGGTTCTCGGACCTCTGTTATTCGTCCTATACATCAATGATCTAGTCGAAGGAATAGACTCCAGCATTTTGCTCTACGCAGATGACACCAAACTTTACAGAGTGAGTAGGTCATCTGACGACTCGTCAAAACTTCAAGCGGACCTTGATAGGATCAACCAGTGGATGCAAACCTGGCTTATGGAGATTAACGTTTCCAAAAGTCATCTGGTGACCCTAGGACGACCTATCCTGCCCTCTGTTTATACGATAGGAAACACTACTTTGAGCAGAAGTGAAGAAGAGCGAGATCTTGGCATTACAGTCGACCCTGAACTTAGCTTCCAAGGTCATTGCGAGAAGGTAATCTGCAAGGCGAACAGAGTTGCCTTTCTGTTAAGAAGGTCTTTTAAGTTCGATGACGAGCAAATGCTCTCTACTCGCTCCGTTGCTCTGGTCAGACCAATCCTTGAGTATGGGCATTCAGCAATTCGACCATTCTACAACAAAGACATTGAAGCACTAGAGAGAGTACAGCGAAGAATAACTAAGTTCTCACCAAAGCTCCGGCACTTAACTTACGAGCAACGGCTCCGGAGACTAAAGCTTCCAACCTTGGCATACCGGTTCCACCGTGGTGACCTAATTGAGGCTTTCAAGCTGTGCCATGGCATGTATGACAACCTGAATGCTGAAGATGTTTTGATCTTCAACCAGAACGATCTTCGTGGCCATAGCTTAAAAATCACTGCTGAGAGATTCCACAAGGACATTGGGAAGTGGTGTTTCAAGAATCGTGTAGCTGCTCACTGGAATAGCCTTCCGGAGGAAACGGCCAATTGCCAGTCACTCAACATGTTCAAGAGTCAAATCGACAGAATGTCTCAGGAAGAAATGTTTAAACTTAACAGTTTTAAGCGAATTTTGTAGAGGCTTTGTGGCCTGATTTTTTAGCAATATATTAAGATCAAGAAATCCAACAATGGCATCATGAGAAGGATTCTAAGCCGTCGATGTATCTTTACGCTAAGGCCAAAGAGTGTTGGGGTTTAGAAATGTTTTTTAAGGGAGGGTTATCTTCTGAGGAATTAAAATTAATGGTAAGCTCTCGTAGTGATAGCCTTCCTTTGGGAATTCGGAGATATTATATGGGTAGTGCTAAGGGGCGGTTTAGTGGTCTTTACTTTTTTCCAATGTGTGGTTGTGTGGATGCGAATGTGTTGAGTTGAATGATTTAAGAGTTGAAATATTCGGGGAGCGAAATTTCGGGGAAGGTTGGTTGGTTGAAAAGTTTAAGGATAAAAGTTTATTTGGGGTTAGGCAACTTGGAAGGTTTTTGCGGATAGGATGGAAACACAGGGAAGAGCTTTTGTAATTAGGATTTGTGGGGGGAGATATTTGTTTGTTTGTTGTTGTTTTTTTTGTTTTGTATTTTGTATAGTTTATATTAAGCAAATAAATCATATCATATCATATCATGACAGAAGTCACCAGAGACAAGTTCAATTACTTAATTTCACTCAAATCCGATCAATCGTTCCAAAGTTACGCATGATTCCGGATTCTCCCTCCCCTTTCTCCCCCCACGGGTATACGATCAAGTAAATTTTTATTTATACGTCATTTTGATCGGGTCCCTGATACGCCTCCCAAGTTCCGTCGTGAAAATCCCCAAAACCACAATTACCAGAATTCGGGGAAACTCTCCTCCACCCCCCCCCCAGTGTACGATCCAGTCCAATAGTATATACGATTTATCTCGAGCAGATGCTTGTCCTCCCCAGCAAGTTTCACTCCGATCCCTACATTCTGACCGTTTCTCGAGATCTCCTGTCTCCCCCACCTACTCCCCCCTAGCTACTGAATCCGGTTCGTACTTTAAATGGGACATTAGAGGTATGTCATTTATTCAGTTATTCAGTTTCAGTCCAATCAGATCACCCGTTCGAAAGTTACACACTACTCAATTTTCCGGATTCCCCGTCCTCCACTCCCCCCCAAAGGGTCCCGTAGGGAAAAAAGGTATCCGGATTCCCGTAAAGGTGTCCGGAATTTTGGAACAACATTCCGGGCACGGAAAACGTAACGGAAATCCCGCCTGGGGAGTTTTGTTTCCTGGAATTCCGCAGTTTAACGCGGAATTCCTGTCAAACCGCGGAATTCCGGGAAATAAACTCCCCCCAGCCGGGATTTCCGTTACGTTTTCCGTGCCCGGAATGTTGTTCCAAAATTCCGGACACCTTTCCGGGAATCCGGGTACCTTTTTTCCCTACGGGGTCAGATCGTAATCCTGGTCATTTCCAGGTTAGTTTGGTCTGGACCTGATATGCCTGCCAAGTTTCATCGTCCTAGCACATCTGGGAGTACCTCAACTCGAAAAAGTGTGACAAAATCTACTAAATTCTCAGAGTTCCCCGGCCCTCCAATCCCCCCCCCCTGATGGTCAGATCGGGAATCTGATTATTTCCGGGTTATTTAGATTGGGTCCCTGATACACCTGCCCAGTTTCATCATCCTAGCACATTTGGAAGTACCCTAACTCGAACGTGGGACAAAAAAGCTCGGACCGACCGACAGATGGAATTGCGAGCGGTATATGGCACTTGAGCCAGAGGCTGCAAGTGAAATAAAAATACGGCTTTTCTGATCCAAGACACCCAACCGAAAGTTCAGTTGTATTTAATGTTTGAAATTTGAAAGAAAATGTGGTTGAATAGTTAACAGTCATTTTCTTCTTTGAAATAATATTGATGGTTTCAGCAATTTCTCCTAAGAATAATGAAGTTAGAAGAAAATATGCATCCAGTGATCCAGTCAGTGCAATTTGGTCTACTGAAATAAGTTTTTATGGCACTTGCAGCTTCGCTCAAGTGCCATATACCGATCACTTTTCGGTCGGTCGGTCGGTCTGTCGGTCTGTCGGTCGGTCTGTCAGGCCACTCATCTCGAGTTCGGGTACTTCCAGAAGAGCGAGGACGATGAAACTTGGCAGGCGTATTAGGGACCTGACCAAACTGACTTGGAAATAGTCACTTCCCCGATCCGACCACCGTGGGGGGAGTGGAGGGAGGGGGAATCCGGAATATTGACGTATTTATAACTTTTGAACGGGGAATCGGATCTTAATGAAACTTGATATTTATAAAGACCTCGTGTCTCAGATGTCACTCTTCAAGTCCGGAATGGGAAACTAGGAAATAGTCACACTTCACTCAACTAGGAAATAGTCACTTCCCCGATCCGACCACCGTGGGGGAGTGGAGGGAGGGGATATCCGGAATATTGACATATTGATAACTTCTGAATGGGGTATCGGATCTTAATCAAACTTGATGTTTGGAAAGACCTCGTGTCTCAGATGTCACACTTCAAGTCCGAAATGGATCCGGTGACTTTGGGGGGAGTTGGAGGGGGGAACCGGAAATTTTGTGACATATTCAGAGTGGACGGATCGGGATGAAACTTGGTGGGAAGAACAAGCACAAGCCCCAGGTACATAGTTGACAAGGCCGGACCGGCTCCGAGTACTGCGGGGGTAGTTGGAGGAGGGTTCCGGAATTCCAGTGATCCCGACTTAAGTTGTTTACACATGTGCTAGGACGATGAAAATTGGCAGACATACCAGGGACTTTACAATTTTAACTTTAGAACAGTTGTTTCTCCGATTTGACCATCGTGGGAGGAGTGGAGAGTGGGGGAATCCGGAATCTTGAGGTTGTCCAGCTTTTGAACGGGTGATCGGATCTAACTGAAATTTGATATTCGGAAAGAACTAATGTTTCAGATGTCCCATTTCAAGTGCGGACAGGATCCGATCATTGTGGGGAGTCGGGGGGGGGGGGGATTGTGTGAAACGCTTAGAATATAGAGATTGGGATGATACTTCGTGGGAAGAGCAAGCATAAGCCCTAGATGTATCAGTGACAGAACCGGACCGGATTCGGTCACTCTGGGGAGAGCTGGAGAGGGGTCCAGATTTCCGGTGATCGCAATTTAAGGTACTTCAAAACTTGGCTTGAACATTATAGAGACTTGACAAGATTGGCTTAGAAATTGTATTCACCTTAACCGCAAAGTACAAAAAATACTTTTAAGCAAAACCTACATTTTCATGATCCCCATGAGCCCATGATTAGTATTGCCTCAAGGGTTTTGCTTAGAAATGAATTTCTAGCACCCTCATATAAAGTGCGCAACTTAACCAGAAAGTAAAAAGATTACTTTTCACCAAACCGTATTTATTCATGATCCTAAAGAGCCCAGGATCATTTTGCCTCAAGGATTTTGATTACAGATGAATTTCTAGCGCCCTTAAAGTGCATATCATCACAGCCAATACAAAAAAAACTTTTTTACCAAACGATACATTCTCATGATTTCCAAAGGTTCGTCGTCATTCTTATTTCAAGGGTTTTGCTTATACATGATCAGAACAAACCCACGAACCGGCGAATTCCTACTTTCATCCTTTTACCAAGCCTTGCAAGTGCCATATGAGCTTACAGCTCTTGTTGTATTTTATGGCACGTTGTATTATTCGCCCACTATCGCCTCTGAAGTGCCTAAGCCTTTTATCACAACTCAAGGATGTTCAAGGCTGGTATAGTACAACAATACAAACAGGGAATATTACCCCGATATGAAGGCTAATTTACAAAGATTTACCTGCGTTAGTAGGAGTCAGCCAAAACAAGATGTGGATGATGGCAAATCTCTTCCTTTCCATTCGTTTCCAGTTACTACACATTATTACCATATCCAGAGCTAAAATGAAAGATAAAAAACAACTAAACCGTTCATTTCATGTCATTTAAGTGGGCTTACAGCCGCACCCTCGATTTTCTGATCAGAAAATCTCAAGTGCATGTCTCTTATCTTGTCTGAGGCATTTAAAAAAAAATGGGGTTTTAGGCCTACTAGGTAGTGCAAGACTAGGAATACCAAGTGACATAAGAAGAAATTGTTTTTCTCTTTAAATTGGCAGGTCAGCTCTGGTGTTAATGCGCCTAGAAAACACATAACGAGGGTGGAGCCAGGTGGAGCCCACCCACGGAATACCAAGAACAAGTAAGCCAAAAGAACCTCCTCCGTCTTTGTTCCCAACCACCGACCATGGAAAACACTACAAAACTGAGCAAAGCTAGAGCTACGAGCCACTTGCCAAGTTCGTAGTTGACGCCGGTTTGCATCCCTATTGGCCGCTGCGCATTGGGAGAAAAAGATTGTCACACATGACGTAACAAGTTTGAACAGCCAATAATTTGTCTGCTTTCGACTTTTCTACTACAATGAGCTGTCTGTAGAGAAAGAACTAATTGCGAAGTTTCATGTAGCTCCTACCCTCCGCTCGTTTGCATTGAGCACTGCATCAGGAATCTAATGACTCCGTTTGGTCGTATTGACAAGATCAAATATGCACCTGTCTCCATATCTCTCTCTATCTCAGTACCATCATGCACAGTCAAATAAATCCCTGTACACTGCTTGATTCGAACAGCTGTATCACAGTAAAGCCTCGAAGAAAAAACAAGACCAAAGGTTTCGATGGGATCCCAAAAATTTAATATTTGATCCAGACAACCGGGTCTTGTCTTCGCCAGATCCAGTCTTCGCCAGGCTAATCATCTGAGAAAACCAAGTCCAGATATACCTCTGTAAGCCATATCTGTGTTGACGATACTGATCGAAACTTCCTGCTTTACTTCTGCCAAATTTCCGGTTTTGACCGGATTCCGGTCTTGTCTTCGCCAGGCTAATCATCTGAGAAAACCAAGTTAAGGTATACCTCTGTAAGCCATACCTATGTTGACGGTACTGATCGAAACTTCCTGCTTTACTTCTGCTGAATTTCCGGTTTTGGCCGGATTCTGGGCGAACAACTTGTCCAGCAAGACATTGGTTTTCACTGTCGTCTTCAGCATGTCTTCTTACCCCTAAATCGAACCTATGATCAACTTCAAATAAAACTTTTACTTTTAACAAACTTTCCGGTTTCGGCCGGATTCTGGGCGAACTACTTGTCCGGCGAGAAAATGGTTTTCACCATCGTGTTCAGCATGTCATCTTACTGCTAAATTGAACATCTAATCAACTTCAAATAAAACTTTTACTTTTAACAAACTTTCCGGTTTTGGCCGGATTCCGGGCGAACTACTCGTCCGATTAGAAAATGGTTTTCACCATCGTGTTCAGTATGTATTCTTACCCATTAATCGACTATCACATTAGCTGTTTAAAAATATTTGGTTTGCCCCTTAATTTAAACCCCCTCCCCACCCCTAAATATAGGGCTACAGAGCACATCTTCGAACTTGACCTGTACTTTGATCTAAAGAGTCCTCATGCTAAGTTTGATCAACATATCTCAACCCCTTCGAGAGTTATCGTGCTGACAGACGGACAGACGGACGGACGGACGGACGGACAGACGGACGGACGGACAGACGGACAACTTTACGAAGTCATAGGTATCCCTAAACTTACGTTTTGGGATCCCAATAAGCGTTACGCGATGCAGAGCGGGTACACAATGGCGAAGAGGGAAGTAGACAGGTAGCAACTCATAGCTCAGAAATACCTCCAGGTCAGCTCAGTTTTGTCGGTCTAATAATAAAGAAACCCAACTTTAAATCTGAAATTATTTTCAGTGAAAACTTTTCTGTAGCAAGAATGTCGAAGGAAAAGATAAAACTAGACAAACCAATCTATATCGATTTTGCTGTACTGGAACTATCCAAGCTATTGATGTATGAATTCCATTATGATTATATGAAACCAAAATATGGGGATAAAATAGATTTATGTTATATGGTTTCCTAGTGTAAATAAGAAAGTGATAGGAATGATGAAAGACGAATTAGCAGGACAAAATTATGACCGAATTTTTTGGATTACTATCAAAAGTATATGCTTATGATAAGGATAATCAAGACTCTTCAAACAAAAAACTAAAAGGAATAAAAACGAACATAGTGAAAGATAAAATTACGATTCAAAACTATAAGGATGTACTGTTTGGTAAAATAGAAAACCTATCTGTAACCCAGTATAACTTAAGATCATACAAGCACAATATGTTTCTAGAAGAACACAATAAGAAAGCGTTAGATCCTAAGGATGATAAAAGGATAGTAACAAGCGATAAATACACAACTTTACCTTAAGGTTATAAATATTAAATTCAAGTCCCTACTTCAAAAGTTCAAGTACATGGTTAAAAAATTCAAGTACCTACTTCAAAAATTCAAGTACCTACTTCAAAAATTCAAGTACCTACTTCAAAAATTCAAGTACCTACTTCAAAATTCAAGTACCTACTTCAAAATATCAAGTACCCACTTCAAAAATTCAAGTACCTACTTCAAAAATTCAAGCCCCTACTTCAGTAAATCTTATAATGAAAAAATCTTCCTAAATAAATGAATGAAAAGGCACCAATAAAAGTGTATGATTTTAGCGAAAAGAGCAAATATCAGAACAAACACGAACTTGCACCTCAGTGGCCATTTAGGTTATTAATTTGTGGAAGTTCAGGAACAGGGAAAACCAATTTACTCTTGAATTTAATTTATGAATATATCTGTTTCAACCGAATATACTTGTATGCAAAAGATCTTGAAGAAGATAAATATAAAGACCTTATAGACAATTTAAACACTTTGGAATCAAAATGTAAAACGAATATTTTAACCGTAAGTAATGACCTTAATGATATTATCGATGTTGACGACCTAGACCCAAATTATCAGAACTTGATTATCTTTGACGATTTTGTAACTGAAAAAGATCAGAAGAAAATAGAGGATTTATTCATAAGAGGAAGAAAGAAAAATGCTTCAATTGTTTATTTATCACAGAGCTATCATAAAACGCCAAAGGTGGTAAGACTTCAGTGTAATTATTTTGCATTCTTTCAGTGTTCTAATCCAAAAGAAGTAAAATTAATAAGAAAAAGCCATGTATCCAGTATAGACAATGAAAAATTTCTCAAACAATTCGAGGCTGCAACCAAGGGCTACGGTTTTTCATTCATAGATTTAAAAACAAAAGATAAGACCCTGAAGTACAGGAAAAACTTTGAAAAATTTACCGGATAATTTCTTTCTATAATAAATGAATAAATTCGGTAGTGTTGGAAAAAAGGCTGGTAACGAGTCGAATGAAAAGATAGTTACTGACTGAAATGGTAACATTAATCTTCAAGATAAGAGAATTGTTAATTTAGGTGATGCGAAAGCAGATCAGGATGCTATTACTTTAAGATCTATGACTATTATTTTGAATCAATTTAAAGAACAAATTACGCAGGACAAGTGCAAGCCAATCAATACTTTAGCGAAAATATCAACAGATTAACTGCTGTAGATGATTCTCCTGATAATTCATTGGTAAGGATCAAGGATAAAGGGTTATTTGTAAAACAAACAATTCAAGTTACTGATAAAGAATTTGATGCTGGGAATAAAGTAATCACAAATGTTCAAGACCCTAGAAACTAAAATGATGCTGTTAATTTAGAAACGTTAACAACAAACCTTGTAAGATATGATCAAAAGCTTATTGACCAACAAATTCTTAGCAAAAGTATTGAAACAAAGATTGGTGACCTTAGGAAAAGTATTAAAAAAAAGATTCTTGACCTTAGCAAAAGTATTGGTGATCAAAAAACCCATATCGATAATATTTAAAGAGCAGTCGTAAACATTTTAAGAAGACTTCTAGAGCCAAACCCCATTGATGGAGATTTTGTTAAGAAAACAGAAGCCATAATGTCTGGTAAACAAAAGAAATAAGAATTTATATGATAAATTTATTTTCTAATAAATGGTTGAAACAACTGAGTATACAGTTTATTTATCAAAGCTTCAGAAAGGCAAACTGAAGAAATCTTTTGATGCTAAACAAAAATGCCAAATACGCGTTAGTCATAGTAGACAGAATGAACGAGAACCAGTAAAGCTACTTTTAAGTAAACGACAAATTGATAAAATTGAAACATGTAAAATTAATAATAAGGATTGTGATATTGATTTATCATACAAACAGATGAAAGAAGCGATTCAAAAAGGTGGATTACTTCCATTCTTAATACCGTTAGCAATTACCCTTGGTAAGGCAGCTTTAACAAGTGGTGCTGCTGCTTTGGGTACATTTGCTGGTAAGAAAATAGTGGATAAAATAACCAACACAGGTGGTGCGCTTAAACTTCCTGGAACACAAAAAGTTACCGGTAATGGTGTCCGTGGAAGACCTAAGAAGGAAAAAAAAGATGATACCTCCGTAAAGAACACAGGTGGTGCACTTAAACTTCCGGGAACACAAAAAGTTACTGGTAATGGTGTGCGTGGTCGACCTAAGAAGGAAACCCAGTCAAAAAACGGGGAAATAAAAAAAGAAGCAAAAGTAAAGTAGGCCCTCTAACCAATTTTAATATCATGGATGCATTAGGGGATATACCACATTTTAGAGGGGTTTTCTCTATAGATACGCTACCCAAACAAATAAATAACCTAGAATGTGGTGTCATTAATTATGATAAACTCGGAATGCCTGGAACTCACTGGGTGGCGTACTGTAATCGATTTGATAGTCCTTATGTAGAATTTTTCGATTCTTTCAGTATTCCACCAGGAAAAGAAATATTTAAATATCTAAAAACGTCAAAGAAAAAATAGCTTATGAAAATTTTGCTGTTCAAAATATAGACGAATTAAACGGTGGATTTCACTGTAATTCCTATATTAAGAGCAAAATGAAAGATTTCAGTGGGTAGCTTTTCGTTTAAGAAAATTGTTTTCTAATAAATGGATATTTATTGTATGAAATGTAAAAAGAAAACTGACACTGAATCAACGGTTAAGGCAGTGTCACAGAAAAATAATGTTCCAATGCTAAAAGGTAATTGTGTTTATTGCGGATCGAGGAAAAATCTGTTTTAAAAAAAAACCTCGACGCAGAAGAAGATATTTTAAAGACTTATTATTCAAATTATTCGGGTGTTGATGATATTCACAGAAAATTAAAAGAAAATGGGGTGAACATTTCTAAAGATAAAATAAAAAATGTGTTGCAAAATGAGAATGTATATACGTTACACAAATCTTCCTATCATAACTTTGAAAGAAGGCGAGTCTATGTTCACTATGTTGATGAGCAATGGCAAGCTGATTTAGTTGACATGCAGAAATATAAAAAAGCGAATGATAAAACAAATTACATCTTGACTGTAATTGATTGCTTTAGTAAATATGCTTGGTGTGCCCCTTTGAAAGATAAAACGGGTGCTGAAATAATCAAGGCATTCAGTCATATATTTAAAGAAAGAATTCCTAAGAAACTACAAACTGATAAAGGTAAAGAATTTGTAATGAGAAATGTTCAAACTTTTTTGAAAAATAATGACATACACTGGTTTGCATCTGAAAGTGAATTGAAAGCGCAAATCGTTGAACGATTCAATAGAACGCTGAAAGAAAAGTTATGGAAATATTTTACTCACAATAACACTAATAAATGGATTGATATTTTACCTATATTTGTTGGTAATTATAATAACTCTTATCATCGTTCAATACAAATGAAACCGATTGATGCTAGTAAAAAGGTAAATCAGAAAAAGGTTTACAATGCTTTGTTTCCTCCAGCAGATGACTACAAAATAGTCGGAAATTACAATGTAGGAGATTTAGTCAGAATTAAAAAAGAAAAGAGTATTTTTGATAAAGGATATTTACCGAATTACACGAATGAAGTATTCCAGATAGCCACCATTAGACCTACCATTCCCATTACTTATGAAATATCCGACAAAAGTGGGGAATTAATTCAAGGAGGGTTTTATGAAAAAGAACTTTCAAAATTTATTATGAAATAAAATTACTTGTATATAAATGGATTCAAGACGCTTGAGTGATATGTTATCGGGTATAGTGAAGAACAGAGAAATTCAGAGAAGAAAGGTTCAACAAAATGAGATGGAGAAGGCGGGGTTTCGGGAAATTGCTTCAGAATTTAACGCTCCAGTTGTTAGGGTACAAAAAGAAAATGCTGAATCTATCATAAAGAAATTAGAGGATGCGGATGATAATTCAAAAAGACGGTTTAAAAGATTAGATGAAACACTTAAAAAAAATTCCATCTATGATTTCTGCTTCAAAGGAATCGAGTAGAGCGCCAACTCCTGCTTTAGAACCACCTCCTGCTTTAGGCCCATTATCCATTGAAATGAATAAAGGTATTACCCAAGAGTTTTTAAATCAGATTAATTCAAAACATGCAGAATCCTGGGATGATACTGATCCTTATTTTAAAATACCTATGTATTACATTAGTAATCCTATGGATATACAGGAGGCTATGAATCATTTAACAAGTATAAGTAAAAGTTATGCTGGGACAAAGAGTAAAGGTTACTCTAGCCATGATCAAATTATTGAATTTATAAGAGTTTACAAGGATAGGTTAAGAACCATTCAAAATAATCTGGGATTAGTCAAACAACAAGGAACTGGAATATTTATGAACTGTGATGAAATGATTAAAAAATTATACACTTTGATAGGTAGTAGAGTAAACGGAAATACATCTGATGAGGTGAGGAATGAAGCTATTGAAATTTTGGATTCGTTAATGCGAAATAAATTTCTTGCGAAGAGAGATTACAATTCAATATATAAAAAATATTTCTAAATAAATGGTGTTGTTAAACATTGAAGGTAATGAAAGTATTATTGATATAACATTTAGTCAACCAATCGAATTGAATCGTAATTGTGATTATGAAATAGGTTTGAATCAGTGTACTTTGTGGTATTTGTGGCATAATATAAGTGATAAATTTGAAAATAATACATTTCAATACAGGAAAGATGAAGAGGGGGGATGGGTGAATGTTACTATTCCTAATGGGATGTATAACGATGATTGTTTGAATTATTTTTTGTGTCAGTATTTTGATACTCCCAAAGATAAATGTCCTATTGTAATCTCATCCAATCCAGCATCTATGAGATTTGTCATCCTATTACAAGAAAAATATGTGTTTAGATTTAATAGTGACTTGTGTCAGACTTTGGGTTTTGAGAAGGATAGTGAGATTTCTAAGAAAATCAATGAAGGTACAAAGCTTCCGAATATAACAAGAAGCGTTGATAAAATTCAAATTCACTGCTCTCTTGTCAACAGTTCTATCGTAAACAAAAGTAAATCAGACGTCATTTGGACATTTGTTCCGAATACAGAACCAGGTTGTCAAATTGTTGAGAATCCTAGAAAATTAATATATCTTCCTATTAACACAAAAGACTTTATTTACTGTTTGAGAATGACAATTACTGATCAGTTGGGAAGAACTATCGATTTGAATGGTGATAACGTTGGATACATTCTGCATTTAAGAAAAGCTTAAATGATTAGTGAAATAAAACTATTTACCTATAAATGTTGATTAATAATAAACGATTACTTTATAAAAAGCAGTATGGAAGTGGAATCGGTAGTATATTAAAAAATATTGCCAATTCCCAGTTATTTCAAACGTCAGCAAAACAAATAAAAGATGGGGCATTATCAATGTATAATAATATTATTAAACCAAGATTCGAGTTGTTGAAAAATAGAGCAAATGGGAAAGATTTGATTGATGTAAACAGGAAATAATTAATTGAAGTGATTGGAAATAAGAAATCGATGAAGGATCTCCTGGGTACAAATAGAGAATTTTAAATCAAAGAAGTCAGGACTTTATTAAAACGTTAATAACTGGAAGTGGCTTAAAGATTCTGAAATAATTTTTATCGAATAATTTCTTTCTTATATAAATGGTGGTAAATAAAGTTATCAGTCCGCAATGGAACATTTTTGATGAGCCGCTTGTGGAAAATACAGTGGTCAAATATGAATTTAAAGTAATTAGAGAAACAGATGTGAATGTATCCAGTAAACCAGAGTTTGAATTCGTAACAAAGGAATTAGATTCCTGGTTCTGTCCAAGTGAAAGTTATCTTGATGTTAGTGTAAGAATTGTAAAAGAGAATGGAACTAACCTAGCTGCAACCGATGTTGCTACTTTAACTAATAATGGATTTAATTTATTCAGTACCGCTGAGTATGTAATAAATGACGAATCGGTTGAAAAAATCAATCATGTTGGTATTACAACTACCATTACGAAGCTGATTGAATACTCTGATGATTATTCTAGAAGTGCAGCTAGATATCATTTCTGGTATATGGATTATAATGAAGGAATAGATATCAACCCTATAATAAGTTCATTTACCGCACCTGAGGCAGCAGCAGGAAATGTGGATGTCAGTTCTGAATCTAATCCAAATTATTATAAGGGGTTTGAAAAGAGATATAATAGAATTAAAAACAGTAAATTAGTAAATATGTGTTTACCATTATCAGAGTTGTTTGGATTTCTGAAAGGAAACAAACGATTTTTCAGAGGTGCATCACACAAATCTTTTTAAGAAGAAATGATGATAATAATATGATTATAATAACTAGAAATGGAAATACTAATTTTAAAGTGGTCATTGAGTATTTATCCTGGAAAATCCCTATCATAGCTCCTAGTATCGTGATGAGTGAATTGGAAAAGGGTCTTGCTAAGGATAAAAAGTATAATCTGATGTGGGAAGCATGTAATAATTATAAAAGTGATGTTAGTCAGAATAAGGAGCACACTTGGAAAGTTGTGTCGGAGAGAAATAGTCCTACGAAAATCGTTGTGATGTTACAGAAAAATGAAAAGCATAACAATCAATTAATGAATGATATGGTGTTTGATCATATGAATTTTACAGACATAGAACTTAGAATTAATGGGGATAAATATCCTGAAGAACTCCTAAAATGCGACTTTAGCGATGAGAAATGTAAATACTCCAATCTTTACAGTAGGTTCATACATTTGGGTTATAAACAATTAGCGTTTGATACTGGTAGTGTTGTTAGTATAGAACACAGCTTAATCATCTAGCAGTTCTGCAAGCTCGATTTATTTTTGGGACACAGTGGCGCGGGAGCAACATTCATGCGACACGAGCGGCTGGAGGAAGAACTTCGATGTAGTCAGAGCAAGTGCAGTGACACCGTGAATAGATCGGTAAATTGAAACAGCCAAACAAAATTGCGTTCCCGCCTATGGTATTGAAGTAATATCTACGCATAGGAAGCACAGGCTCGGAGGAGGCGCCAGTTTCAGAGCTGTGTACCAAAAGCTTCTCATGGGGAAGATAGGAGCTTGCTTAACTGCCTAGATAAATAAGCTGTGGTATAGAAGAATTTAAAGGAGTATATCCACTATTCTGTTTCGATGTTTCCAAACACGAGTCAAATATTTTTAATGGAGCAACTGCTGATATTGAAATAAGTTTAACATTAAAAGATCCTCCAACCGTACCATATAATGTTTATTGTGTTATATATTATGAAAGAAAAGCTACATTAGATATTATTAATAAAAATATGTATGTGAGTTTGTGAGGTTGGATTTTTATTAGATAAATTCAGCCACTAATAAATGGAGTTCATGAGGAAAGTCTTGTCTGCAATCAGAATGAATAAATACAATGAGACAATCAGGAAGGAAGAACTAGTTCTAGGATTGAAATATACCATCGTTAAAATGAGAATGGCTAAGACAAAATTTGGTGATAAGTTGGTTGTGGTTATTAATCATAATAAAAGAGCCTGTGATTTGTTTATTCCACAGAGATATAATGCAATTGCTGATGAGTTGCTTCTAAAGAACAATCTGGCTTTGCAGCCTATTCTGAGGGTGAATAAGAACTCTGACCAATATGTTGATATAGAACTGTTTACTCAGTAGTATTTTGATAAAAAATGAAAAATACAAAAATAAAAAAAGAAGTAGTAGTTTATATGTAGTAAAGGGTAATATTTCCTATTTCTTGGGACCTTTATTTGGGAAATAAGAAAATAAAAATATCTTTAAAAAGGGGGATTATTTGGAAAAAAGCATGTTAAAATTTAAGAAATTGATGTTAAAATGGGGTTTTGAAATTGGGGGGCGGTTGAGCTAGGATCCGGTTTATATAACTACTTAGGAATTCGTCAATTCGTGTGTTTGTTGTGATCATTTTTAAGCAAAACCCTTGAGATATAAATGATCATGGGTCCTGGAAAATCACGAGAACGTATCGTTTGGTAATGCATTTGGCTGTGCGCACTTTGAGGGCGCTAGAAATTCATCTGTAATCAAAACTCTTGAGGCAAAAATGATCATGGGCTCTTAGGGACCACGAAAATGCATATTTTGCTTAAAGTTTAACTGAAAAGCCAACTTATTTTTGTGTCATTTAGTTGAATACACTGAATTATTTGGATTCTGCAAAGGGATTTTTTTGGTTTCCCCACAGCAAAAGTTCTACTATGACGCGGGAAATTTTTATCTAAACACAAACAAGGCTTTTCAGTGGGCAGTGGCGATATTGGTGAAGATTGCTTAGTGCCTGAACAAAAAAAAAGTAATAAATCTTTCTTGTAAGGCATACAACAAATTAGAGGTACCACAAATCACACGGAAATTCCACTATTTGAAAATCGATTATTCCTGAATAGCGGAACAACCAAGTAACGCATTTTCAGCGGGTCTTCAAGCCAATTTAACTGAATAAGTGATGGGTAACTAGATTGTCCTAACCCAGGCCTTTTCGGTGAAACTTTAAAAGTATTTTTTGTACTTTGTGGTTAGGATTAGTACTTTAAGGGATGGTCGGATTTGGGAACTGACAATTTCTAAGCCAATCTTGTCAAGTCATAGTTTCCAAACCAAGTTTCATCGCCGGAATTCCGGACCCCCCTCAAACTCCCCCCACAATGCCCGAACCTGGTCCAGTTCTGTCAATGATGTAACTAAAGCTTGTGTTTGTTCTTCCAACCAAGTTTCATCCCAATCGCTCCACTCTAAGCGTGTCACAAGATTTCTGGTTCTACCCTCCACCTCCCCCCAACATTCATCATATTATATCCAGAGTTTAAACAGGACATTTGAGACATGAGGTCTTTCCAAATATGAAGTTTCATTAAGATCCGATCACCCGTTCAAAAATTCGAAATCCCTCAAGATTCAGGATTCTCTCGTCCTCCCCCCAATTTCTCCCAAGATGGTTGGATCAGGGAACTGACTATTTCTAAGCCAATCATGTCAAGTCTCTAATTTTCAAGCCAAGTTTCATCGTCGTAGCACGTCTGGAGGTACCCTAACTTGCTATAACCGGAATTCCGGACCCCCTTCTAACGCCCCCATAGTGTCCGAGCCCGTTCCGGTTCTGTCACTGATGTATATAGGGCTTGTGCTTGTTCTTCCCACCAAGTTTCATTCCGATCGCTCCACTCCAAGTATGTCACAAGGTTCCGGTTCCTCCCTTCCGACCCCCCACCTTCATCGATCCGGCCTGGACTTGAAACTAGATATCCGAGATAAGTGATCTTTCTACATATCAAGTTTCATTATGATCCGATCACCCGTTCGGAAGTTAAACATACCTCAAAATTCCGGATTCACCCTCCCTCCAATCCCCCCACGATGGTTAGGTCGGGAAGTTGACTATGTCGAGGTTAATCTGGTCAGGTCCCTGATTTGCCTGCCAAGTTTCATCCTCCTAGCCCACCTGGAAGTAACTGAACTCCGTATCATTGGAATTCCGAACCCCCCCTCCAACTTCCCCCACAGTGCACGAATCCGATCCGGTTCTGTCAATGATGTACCTAGGGCTGTGTTTGTTCCTCCCACCAAGTTTCATCCCGATCGCTCCACTGTAAGAGTTTCACATGATTTCCGGTTCCCGCCTCCGACTCCCCCCCCAAATTCATCGGATTCGGTTTGGACTTGAAATGGGACATCAGAGATATGATGCCTTTTCAAATATTAACTTACATTAAGATTCGATCACCCGTTCGAAAGTTAAGCATGTCACTAAATTCAGGATTCTAGCTCCCCTCCCTCCCCCCACTATGGTCAGATCGGGCAAGTGACTATTTCCAAGTTAGTTTGGTCGGGTTCCTAATACGTTTGCCAAGTTTCATCGGCCTAGCAAATCTGGAAGTACCATAACTCGCAAACACCGGACTGACCGAGCGACAGACCGATGGAAAAGTTATCGGTATATGGCACTTGGCCGGAAGGAAAGTGCCATAATAAAAACTGTTGCAGAAGGTTTGTGTTAGCTAACGATCTTTCTTAAAACAAAGTGGAAAATATACAGATTTACTTCACCAAAATTCACAGAAGTAACTTTAAAACTGAGAAAAGCCTTCTGGTCCTGGCACTTCAAGTCCGTGTTGGGCTTTTCGCTTTTAAAGAGGAAACAGGCCCACAGTTCCCTACGGTCAAACTGGTTCAAGTAGGCTTGGATGTTACCAAGGTGTTATTTAAGTAGCTTTAACAAAACCAAGGTTAAAAAAGGTACGAGTAACTCGACCAAGATTCACGGTGTATGCGCTACAACAAGAAAACGTTTGCAGGGAAATCTTTTCCGGTAAAATGAAATATCATATTTACAAAATGAAAAAATCAACAGTACAAACTATAGAACCCTGAATTTCTCTCGAATAGAGGCCGAGATATTTTTTTTTTCAGTTGTTCGTTAAAAAGCTTGAGCAACCATGTTCACTGTTGAAATAGACAAACTCAACAGAGCAGAGCAGAAATGAAACAAACAAATTCGGAAAAAAATAAAAACATATAAAAACATTTAAAACAAACTCTACATGTGAATGATCTTTCATCAAAAACAAAGAAGGAAAACAATCATGTTTAAGTTATCGAAAGGGAATCAACCTGTGATTTGAAAGCCGATATTGCCAAAGCCTCCTTCCCTCTTCAGGTAGTGAATCCAAAACTCCAGGCGTAAAATGTTTAATTATGAAAGAAGCTGGAGAGTAATCGCCAACTACCGGTCATGCCGAGTATCTCGGAAGTCAAAAAGTATGCAAAAATAAACGGTTACGTCGTATCCCAGTCTGGGTAATCTATCTAAAACTAAAACTAAGTTTGGACATTATTAAACTAACATATAAAATACAATATCTTGCTTTGTACACCTATGTGAATAGCTTACACATGGCGTTTTGGAAGACGAGAATATCGGGAAACCAAATCAGACAGTCCCCAGCAAAATGTATCTTGACCTGCAGAATAAAATTGCTTGATGTACAGGTCTGGTCAAAGATTGCGATGGTAAAAGACCGCCTTCGCCCCCTTATATCCTTTATATTTATGAGAGGTCTAAAATCTTCCATCTTGGAATAACTTCAATTTTTGTTTGCCGAATTTACTTCCACTCTTCTATTGAGTTCTGAAATTTAGAATCTTGAAGACACAAAATAGCCTCTCTGCGTACATAAAACAAATACAGAAAATAATTTAGTACACTTATGCACCATAATTTATGATTACCACACCTTCTATGATAAATTTATATATTATCTGCTATCTTCAATGTTATTAGCTGCGTTTTCCTCTTAAAATTTTGTTAATTGCAACGCCTTGTCTATAATTGAGTCGTGTAAGTCTGGTAGAAATTTCAGCAAGGTCAGAGTAACCGGTGATGAGATACCCATTTTTCTTTCTGGGACGTGATTTTTTTTCCATGTTCCGGTAAAATGCCATTTGCAACCTTTTGGAACACCGTCATTAGTTTAACTGTGAATTAGTTTTTAGAAACAGCTATTGTTAGATAATGATTTCTTACCTCAATTATTGGTTATCCTACTGGGCAGGTCGCAAAGTACAGATTGCCACAAATTTTCGCGGGTTCATTTAATACATGTGTTCTTTTATCTCCGTTAATTGACACAGCGGAAGTATACAATCCCACTGACGTCCAACAGACAAACAAGACATTCGATTATGGAGCTTTTACAAAGAGCATTATAAACACCCGGTAGAAATACGCAAGTGGGCGGGATGTCTTCTTACAACTCGCGCTTCATCGTTGCCAATGTAGATATGACGAACGGTGTCCAATTCATCTCAAAAGCCGTCAACCAAAAAGTTTATTTCATTTCGATAAAGCTCAACTTGTAATTAAAACTTTGACTTTTTTCTCGGTTCAAAAATGACGATTATAAATATAAAATAAGAAATAATTTAGCCGACAGGAGAGAACAGCCCAATAGATCGACCGGAAGCAGTTGGCCTCACTCAATTCAATTTGTACAGTACATTACAAAATTACGGCTTTTGCTGGCCGGAAACGTGATTCGAAAGCTCCTAAAATGAGCAGAAGACAGAAGTTTGAATTGAAGCTGTTTGTTGCTCCAAGCGTAGTCTCTGTCGATCCTCCTCAGACTCATTACCAGATATATTCCAGTATTCCAGTCAACAGAAACCAGGTGATGTAAAGAGAATCTTTGCCTTTTTGGATGAGCCTACCTTAAGCCTTGATCCTCCTGAGCCATCAGTGGCGCATAGGGTGTCGAAAAAAGGGTAGTCACAGCCCTCGACAAACAGCACCTCTCACATTTTTTTCCAAAGGTAAGTTGTTTAACGAGATATCTTAAGTTAATCCTTCGTGATGGCTCAACTATACCGGATGGTTCATTATGGATTATTTCTGAGTTCCGAGGCAACTGGACTGTTTTGTATGTAATTTATTAAGCAGTCTAACTTTGGTAACGGGTGATACCTTGTTAAGGAACGGGTCTGCGTTGTTAGTGGTAAGACGGAGTTTGGTGACGCACTAGTCTTCAAAGTATTTTGTTCTTATCTTTCAAGCTCGTTTTTTTCTTACTCTTTCATTATTGAAATCAAATGAACCTGCACTTGAACTATACAACTTTCTCTTTTTTCAACCCTTTATTATTTTCTTTATTTACTTCTTGCAGTTATATTGTTTTCCTAGCCTTTCCGTACAGATAGTTTACATTATGAGACTGAGACTATATGTCCACCGTCCTGCCATCTTTTAATCATGTGGCTCCCCTCACGATCCTAGGTCAGCGACATTGTATTTTATATTGCTTATATTGCTTTATGCTGTTTATGTTGATTTTCTTTCTCAAAGATTGAAGGATTCAAATACAGGCTGCTTTGTTGGTGGGGTTTGTTTTAACCATTTTCTTTTCGCTGATGATCTTGTTATTCTTTCCCCTACGGTGTTCGGTCTCAATAAGCTTCTGAGGGTGTGTGACACATTTGCCGAGGAGCATAACATTCTGTTTAATCCTAAGAAAACTGTGGCTATGGCTTTCCTACCTATTGGTTGTTCTGTACCTAGGAATCCCATTCTGTTGTCGGGCCGTAATGTTTGCTACGTCACTGAATGTAGATATTTAGGTTTCTTCGTCAATGAGCATTTGAAGGATGATACTCACCTCCGTGACCTTGCGCACAGTGTTTGTAAGAGAGGGAACGTTTTAACATGGAAATTTGGTTTTGTGAACAGTGCAATTAAGATTAGGCTGTTTAAGACGTACTGCTACCAGTTCTTTGCGTTAGCTTTATGTTATAGGTGTACTAACAGGTCATACTTTAATCTGGAGGCTTGTTACAGGAGAATTTTTAGGCGTCTGATTCGTCTGCCGGCTCGAGAGAGCATAAGTCAGGCATTCGTCCAGAACCATTGCTGCAGTTTTGCTGAACTTGCTCGTAAAGCCCGGTCATCTTTGGTTGTAAGGATATGGCGGTCAGAGAACTGTCTTGTTCTCCTGGCAGCAAACCCCATTTTCCACAATCTACCAGTTTGGAGGCATTTGTTGGAGACCCGTAATGTTGTGCCATAGTGTTGTTTTATGTTAATTGTTTGTTTGTTTGTTTATGGCGAAAGCTGAATTAAAAAGTTAATAATAATAATAATATACTGTACATCTTTTGAAATCCAGGTAGGGTTACAAATACTGCCTATCATTTGATTCAAATCCAGTACTACTAGATTTTGGCTAAGGGGTTGAGAGTGCTGAAGCAAAGGCTAAATAGGTACTGTAACTTGGTCAACATCCAAGTTTGATTCTTTTTTTTTATTCTAGACAAAAATGGGAATATGGGAAACAGTGCTTATGATCATACTACAACAACGCACAAAAAGTAAAAAGCCTTCCAAACGGCTATTAAAAGACGAACAAAATACAACAAATGCCAACGATTATAATGCTCAGTGTTCGAAATGCTAACCATAAGAACTCACTACTCAGAATAGTTCCTATTAGCCGTTGCTCAAAATACGTACGGTTCAGAAGCCCCAAGATTGAATTAAAGAGTGGTTAAAGGAGGAAATTTATATACCGCTTACAGGAGGAGCCGTTCCAGTCGATAAGGAAGGTTACCGTACAGGCTACTGTACAAAGTCTTTGGAAATACCCAACTAATAAAAAATAATCCTGAACTTTTTATGATAAAGGTTCCCCCGATACCGGGTTAGCGGCATTTAGTTAGTCGGACGGGAGTAGTGGAAGGGTCAAACCAAAAGATCAGGGTTGTGATGAAATGCCTTCGAAGTCGCCTTCTTGAATCACCATTACTTTTAAGTCACAAAAGAAAAACAGTCAGATCATCATATATTATTCATAATCTGGGGCCTTGTGTTTGGAATAATCTGCCGGCTAGCATCAGGGAGTCTGTTACTTTATACGGGTTTAAAAATAAATTGAAAACATTCCATTTAACTAATAGATGTTGAAGGGCGGGAGGTCTTTGATGTTTTTTTGCAGTTTTTCGGGGTGGGGGGGGGGGGGGGGCTGAAACCGGTAAAGAATAATTAATAAGAATCTTTTGTTGTTTAGTGTACATGTTTTTGTGTTGTTGTTTTTCATATATAAGATAGGCTAGATGGATAATCATGAGTTGTTATGTTTAGATATTTACTTATAAGATATAAATAGTAACAACACTTGCAGCACAAGTCCTTAAGACTTTCTTTAAGCTGCAATAATTATTAGGCGTGTCATTTTTATTTATTTGCACTGTCAAATATTTTTATTTATGTTTATATTTTGGATAAAAATAAAACTTACCTACCTACCTACCTACCATTAAAACGCCTATTGTCGAAAAAAAAACAAGAATTTAATCCTGGGAAAACTAACATAATTTTGAAAGTCCATCAAATTTTTTTCTGTAAGTGCTAATCGGATACGTAACCTGGGTTAAATTCTAGTGATATTCCTTCTCCAGGCTGGAGCTACAGATTCGCTGATTTGAAAGTACCTTTGTCATCTTGCGAAAATACTCCTGCCATCTTCCTTGATTCAATTTGTAGAAACTAAGAAAACCGAGAAATATGGTTAAAGCTATAAAAACCTTTAGAAAGCCAGAAAGCTTGCGACCTTCTTGACCACAGGATTCTTGTCGATGTTCAGATTTGTGAACTCATTTGATTCATATGGGCCGAGAACGTGGGAGACACCATCATTTTTCGATGGGTCGTATTTTTACGAACACACAAAATTTCTTCAAAATCCTCACGGTAGCTAACGTTATCCACAAATTACTTGAATACAATCCACTCTTAAAAGCAAGGTCACCATTCCTGATTAACTATTCATTGATCTCCCGTCCAAGGTCAAAAGAGTTATTAAACCTTCGAGAAGATCCAGTGGCGTGTAAGAGGATTGTAACAACAAAGTATATCACCATGTGGACTTTTTGATAAGTCGGAAGAGGAAATCATCAGCCAGTTTGAAATTTCTTGGTCTCGGAAGCTGACTATTAATTGCTCAGTTTCAGAATCTTCAAGAAATCAGTGTAGCGGATTTAGTATAATTAAAGCGTTTGTTTATTGTGATCTAGTTTACATCCCTTTTCATTGGAATTAGAACGTGTTGGATTCTTCGAAAACAAAATACTAAAATAAATCGATAAAGCTAATAATTGGTTTGGTTTTTCTACACATTTACCTGCTAAATAAAAATATTTTGTTAGACCCATAGTCAATCAGCGTCCCCATGTCGGGCGCTTCCGACCCGTGCCACTATATGACCCTGTGGTCGAATCGAGGCTTGGCTTAACATTGGGTCTTGGATGGGGGGGGGGGGGTCTAGACGTTGCAACTCTGTTAATTTTTTCTTGGTAAAAGATTTTAGCTTCTTGAATCATTATATGTTTTTTGAAACTCTCTTTAGTTTGCATGGTGATCTCGAGGGTACTACACCCGGTATGATTTTATTTTTATTGATGAGAAATAGTATTAATTTTGATCAGTATACTGACGGGTTGAAAGACACTGGCGTCCTCGAGGAAAACTTCCATGATATTGCGAAGATGTTCGCCCACTATGCCAAAGAAAAGAGACAGCTTCTGCAGTTTGTTATTTTCGAGCCCCAAGAAGTTGGGGGTTTTGGAACCCACTGTCAACGAGATGAATAGCAAGTTTAACGGCCTGCTTGACTGTTTCAACCAAGCGCCGTTACCATGGCCTGGAGGTAGCCCAGTTGCTACCCAGGGTAATGAGTCTTCCCCTCCTCCCCCATCATACTCAGTAGACCTGAAAAAGCCTCCTCTTACTGTGGTCACCGCAAGGAAAACTTTCTGTCGAACATTTGTGGTGATGCTCTGAATGATGACGATTTTGAACTCCATCGAGGGAAGGACGAATGGCGCCTCGTAACTAGGAAAAAATCCAAAGCTGCAATTCTAGCAACCTCTATCAATGAAACCCAGGCAAGTGTTAAAACGCCCAAGTTTATCGGCATGGTCAAGTCTGTTCCTGCACATGTTGATGCACTGAGAAGATATATACCGAACTGTGATTACTGTGATGCGCTGAGGAGATATATACCGAACTGTGAAAAAGCTGATCAATGCGGCAAGACCAGAACATTCAAATTATCCTTCTCATCCCGGCAACATTTGAACCACGCCATGAAAAACCTTCCTAAAATCGACTTGGAGCGATACCCCATCGAGGAATTTGTTTTTCTTCCAAGGCGCTACTTCAACTGTCAGAATTTTGGTCATATTGCTGCTACATGCTCTAGTCAGCAAATTTGCGGTCACGGTTCTAGCTCTGACCAGCCCTGAGTAAACCCTATCGCATGCGCCCTCTGCAAATCAAAACGCCACACTTGCCACTCTTTCAAGTGCCCCGCGATAAAAAAAAATCGCCAGCGAGATGAAAAGGCCCAATGTCTAGTAGCCCAGCTTGTGTCAAAATCACTTCATGGAACATGAACGGGGGAGTCTCCCATAAACTTGCCATAATTAAAAAATACTGTGAGGATTGTGACATCCTGTTCATACAAGAAAACATGCTCTCCTCCCACAATGTTACTCTTCTGAAGTTTTCGCAGGAATATACTTTTCATATTGAGCCCGCAGTAACTCAGACTCTCGGTCGTCCCTCCGGTGGCCTGGCGATTGTCTGCCATCCGTGCACTGAAAGCAAAGTGCTATTTACGCATGGACACGTCTTGGCTATTTCCTCCGGTAATATCGCATTCTTCAATGTGTATCTTTCTACAAACTACCATGATGATAAATCGGAGCGTAAGTTTATGAACGCAGTTCGTGAACTAGCGAAATGCTTGAAGTCTGTGACCCAGAAAAATTTTCA
Source organism: Branchinecta lindahli (assembly GCA_023053555.1). Classification (NCBI taxonomy): domain Eukaryota; kingdom Metazoa; phylum Arthropoda; class Branchiopoda; order Anostraca; family Branchinectidae; genus Branchinecta; species Branchinecta lindahli. The sequence goes on from JAKZAO010000011.1 coordinate 28,901,698, forward strand.
ATGCGTAGTTATGGGTGACTTCTACTGCAACTTAATTTACAGCACGTGTTCCCGTAGCCAGCTGCTAAACGGCGTCTTCGATGGCAAACTTATCACACTTCCAAAAGACAGTGAATACTCCTTCGTTCACAACTCTGGATCCGTTTCAAACATTGACCATACGGTCTGTTCTAAGGAAATTAACGGAAATGTAACTGTTTTGAAAGACGCTGTGTTCGCGGATCACCTACCCCTACTAGCATCCCTTAGCATTAAGCCAGTTCTGCGTCCACCCAAAAATGAGAAGTGGAAAGTTGTAAGCGAATGGGACAAAGCTAATACTACTTTATATCATCAAGTGCTGAATTCACTTCTTATAAAGATACGCATCCCCTTCCATTTGCTCCAAGTGAATTCCAATACCGATCCGAAGGAAGCGAGAGTACTTATCAATATTTTTTTTGCCGAAATTACTCACTCGCTGCTCTCAGCCGAAAAAAAAGCGGTTCCTACTAGAAAGGTCAGAAAGAAAACAGAAGTTCCCACATTCTCACAAAATCCGGCTCTAGTTAAGTGTTGCAACGAAGCTAAGTTTTGGTTCAGAGTCTGGCAAGAATGTGACCGGCCCGAATCCGGCCCCGTTAACTCCCTCCGTCTATGGACGAAACGAAAATTTTACAAGCAACTGAAAGCTCACCATACCAAACTAAAAGAAGAGTACTCTTCCAGAATTATAAGTGACCCAACTCTTATTTGGAAAGCACGGTTGAGTGAATCGGCTGCTGGAAAACCCCATAATTCCACTAACGAAAAGGGTTGGGAATCGTATTTTTCCAAAGAATTCAGTGCCCCCGACCCGAATGTGTCTAATCCTTTTGTAAATTGGCTAGAATCGTTACTATCCAACCAGTGTGACCCAGCGTTTGTCGTTACTTATGGAAACGTGTTTGAAGCGATTTTAAAGCTGAAGAAAAAAAATTCCCGTGGTGAAGACAATCTGTGCGCGCTAAACCAACTTCACGGTACCTCTTTGCTCGTGGAGCATCTGACGCTGCTTTTCCAGATCATCTTTACCACCGGTACAGTACCTGATTCTTTTTATGACGGTTTGCTATCGCCTATTCTTGAAAAAGGGAAACCCGCGGATCAGTGCTCTTCGTACAGGCCAATTACCGTTGCCCCAGTGCTTTGTAAAGTTCTCGAGCTTTTAGTTTTAAAAGAAACTCAGCATTCGTGCCTAGCGGATTCCCATGAATCTGGTGACCGAATAGTGATTGGCGCTTTTGATGTTAGCAGAGCGTTTGATTCGTCAATCCATGCTCAGGCCCTTCTAGCGGCTTACCAGCAAGGCGTGAACCTCCGCGTCACCCGCGTATTGTATAATATGTACAGCCGTTCAAAAGCGCGCATAAAGATAGGAAACCGCGTCACTTCAGTCGATGATCCGGTAAAGAAGAGTGTTCGCCAGGGTTCATTATTGTCTCCTACTTTGTATAATAAAAGCGTTTTAAATGCCCAGGCAAGTGTCAATGTTTCATGTATCGCCAAGAGTATTAATGTGTCGCTACTTACGTACGCGGACGACCTACTAAATCTAAGTCAGTCAACTGATGGTCTGCAATCAAACGTCGCAATCTTGCGTGACGAATATCGAAAAATTGGCCTCGCTTTCAATACGTCCAAATCTGCAGGCAACCTGGACACCTTCTACTGAGTAACGATATATTGTCGTCTTGTCTCACGTCGTGTACCTTGGTCTGCCGATAGGCCGCAACCTTAACGAAACTCGTCTACTACTCGTTAAACATGTCGAGAAGAAACTCCGTATCACATATGGATCTATCGTCACTAGTAGGCTCCTTTTATGCCGAAAGTATCTCGCGAACATGTATAACGCTGTCGCACTGCCTCATATATGTTCTGTATATCGCGCCTTTCTGGAATTTGTTGACTGAGACCCCTGTGGACGACGAATACTTTTATGATTGTTCAAACACCAGATTGCGGACCCTAGTATCGCGGTGACTCGGGTGAAATCTAATATCCAGGCGAAATGGAACCACCCCTGGCTTAACCATTTCAATAGCTGTTGATTGCGTAGCTATTACTTAAACTGTCATATGTATGTATTTATGTTGTGCCTTAAATTGTCTCCTTTTTCTTTCTTTTTCTTCTTCTTTACTCCATTTTGTTCTTTTGAAAAATACGGGTAAGAAATATATTACTTACTTACTTACTTACTTGCCACTATCGAAACAGCAATAGCTCAACAATGGTCATTCTCGATGAAATAATAGAGGAAGCTGCTTTCTCACAAATGAAACTCATAACTTAACTCAACTCTTAAAATTTACATTCATGTTTTAAATACCCTCTGAAGTATAAAACTAGAAAATAAACTGATCAGAATTATCTTAATCTAAAATAAAATTCTAACCTCAGCTTCCTTCTCTTCTATTGCTAAGATAAAGCTCCTTGTTTCATGCTCAACCTTCTTCGACTGCTCTGTGGCCATGTGAACATACTCACATGATTCTGATTCTGGTACAATTTCTTTATTCCTTATGATGGGAATCGAAGATTCGTTAACGCTATGATAGTTCCTTTTGGAAAAAAAAATTATATTATTTTATTATTATAGACATATTATTGTAAACTTGTGTTGTTTTGTACTTTGGGCTCTCTTCAGAGCATACTTATCTGAATGGAAATGTTCTAAAATGGCTTTCGTTACTATTTACGATGTGGGTACGGTACAGACTATAAGGTTTCAAGCTTTCTACTCAAGAATAGAAACGAATCGACTACTGCGTTGATTTTTTTATCTCAAATTTTCTTGTTTCCTTTTACGTAACACCTCCCCCCCTGTCCACCTTTACACGTAGTAAGCTCTTTCAAGAAAATCCCTAAATATCTCTAAACCATCATTTACCTTGAGATTCAAATTAGATTTATTTTATTTTGACAATAACCGATTAGTTAGCTCTTCCCAGCTTTTTAATGACTAAAACTTGTGACGGGATTCTGGTACAATTTCTTTATTCCTTATGATGGGAATCGAAGATTCGTTAACGCTATAATAGTTCCCTTTTGAAAAGAAAAAAAAAATTCTACGCTTCTAAATGTGTAAGTGAGCTTGGATCCGCCTATGGATCTTGGCTCAAAACTTGGGCTTTTATATTCAACGGTATATTTGAATCATTCAGGCATATGATGCTCTTACGAAGACCAACCAAAATCAACGAACCTTTGCTTACAACCCTTGTGTTCATTTTCACCGGTATATTTCAGTTATTCATATACATGCTGCTTTTAAAAAGACCAAAGCAACGACGACTCGCACTGATCCAACGAACAGCCACCAAAACAATCATCGAAGTCCTTGCAGTCCAACTTAAACAAGTCTGCCTCACATTCGGGTGGAACATCCTCATTCCCTTCTTCACATACTGTAAGAAAATCAGGTTTTAAATATCACTTCCTCACACTACCTTGTTCGTCCCCATATTACCACTTTACGGATTAAGCTGAAGTCTTAAGGGCGCTTCAGACTTACACGACAACCTAATGCTACTCTTCCGTAATCTCTAATGTTCTGTCGAATCTTTCATACCTTCAATGACGTTTAACTGATATTGAAGAATATTTTTCGAACGTTTTATCGTTTTCAACGAAGAATATTGGAACGCCAAACTTGTTATTCAGCAATTCAAAGCTCTCTACCTTTTTTGGAATTACTTTAAATGAGTTCCGAAGAACTTAAAAAGAAAGCCATGACGCGTATGGAATGTGGTTCTTAGCTTTTTAATTCGTACCCGTAAAGCGAGAAGGCTATTTGCAAGTAATGCGAAGTCTGTAATAGAGACGAGAAGAATGAAAGCTATAAGGAAGTATTGTGATCTGCCGCTCGCTTTACAAAGAGATTTTTCGATAAAATGCTTGCAGTAAACAATCAACGAGATTTCAGAAATGATTGAACTTAGTAAGCCCCGTGATATAGAACTCGTTATAGGAGATACAGACGAAGCCTATATCTGTCCTTGTGAGGTGTTGGCACTGTTAGCAGTGATCACCAGGAAATTACAGAAGTGTGTGACAAGCGAGACAATATCATGAATAACAGCCCCACCAGCTCCCTCCATTGTTTCTACAGCTAACGGATTCAGAACTTTGTACGAAGTAGGGCTGAAGAATCTGCCCTCCGGAAGCCTGATGTAAGCATAAAAGAAATCTTTGACAGTGAGAATTACAAAATCGTCGAAGTCCTGGCCGGAAAAGGCAAGGCCGATTCCGAAGCTCTTGTTGGCGTCTTTGAAAATCGTGATATATCTTTGTCTGCCACTGTCAAGAGAAACTCCCATCTTAGAAAAACTAGATTCGGTCCTAGCAGAACTATCGATAATGAATTGTGTTCCCACCTCCCAGGTGTTTAGGTCCGAAACAAATTGGTACTTCATGATCGTTTGGACTGCAGTTTGAGACAGAATCTGACTTCATCAATGACTTTAGAAATTACCCAGTCATCAACTATAGGGGTATCAAGGTTGATGTACACCTTACCCTACCTGTAAGGCGTATAAGTGCCAAGTGTATGAGCATATAACGACTAGTTACAAGGATGAAGCTGTTTGTATTCTTTGTCGTCATCCAGGCCAATCTAGTTGCAAAGCTCCTCCTTGTGAAAGACGAATCACAGGAATCTGTGCCGGACTCCTTAAGGCCATGTCATGTTGAACAAAATCATGGTGCTTTCCCTTTGTTTAGCACGTGTTAGAGTTTTGGTAAAAAAACAAAAAAGCTACCAAATTTTGCCGTCAATTACGGACCCTTAGATTTTTCCATTACGAAGAAAAACTTTCGTGTTTGTTACAGAGAACTACGTGCGCTTCTTAGTTTGATGTGACATTCGAAAGAGTCTCAGTATGCAGTGAGAACGTAAGAGCTTCTTTTTGACCTGAGGAGACTTTTATGATTAAAATCCCAACTTCGGACCTTCCGGATCCACCTCAAATCGTGGGAAACCAATGCTCAGTGTTGATCACTAAATAGTTGCCATATTGTCAACCATCGGGTGTGCCAGTTCATTCGGTAGATTTGGAAGTGTCATGCCCATATGGCACATTTAACTGACGGATCAAGCGCCGTGTAGCGATCAAAATGTCTGTCCATAAGACAATCGTGCTCACCTTAGCTAGTTATGGCACTTGCCTTCCCGCCAAGTGCCATATACCGATCACTTTTCGGTCGGTCTATCAGGCCACTGTTCTCGAGTTCAGGTACTTCCAGAAGTTCTAGGACGATGAAACTTTGGCAGGCGTACTAGGGATCCGACCAAACGAATTCGGAAATAGTCACTTGCCCGACCCGACCATCGTGGGGGGAAAGTGGGGAGCCGGAATCTGGAATTTAGTGGCATTAATAACTTTCGGACGGGTGATCGGATCTTAATGAAACTTGATAATATGAAAGACGTCGTGTCTCAGATGTCCCGTTTCAAATCGGGATGAAACTTGGTGGGGGAGCAAGTACAAGCCCTAGTTACATCATTGACAGAACCAGACTGGATTCGTGCACTGTGGGGGGTGTTCGAGGGGGTTCCGGAATTCCGCTGATACGGAGTTAAATTACTTCCAGGTGGGCTAGGACAATGAAACTTGGCAGGCAAATCAGGGACCCGACCAGATTAACCTGGAAATAGTCAACTTTCTGATCCGACCATAATGGGGGGATTTGAGGGATGGGGAATCCGGAATCTTGTGGTATGTCTAACTTCCGAACTGGTGATCGGATTATAATGAAACTTGGTATGCAGAAATACCACTTGTCTCGGATGTCCCGTTTCAAGCCCGGAACGGATCCGATCAAAGCGGGTGGATGGAGAGGGAATCGAAAGCCTTGTGACATGCCTGGAGTGGAGTGATCGAAATGAAACTTGGTGGTAAGAACAAGCACAAGCCTTATATACATCAGTGACAGATACGGACCGGATTCGGGCACTGTTGGGGAACTGGAAGGGGGTCAGGAATTCCGATGATCGCAAGTTGTAGTACTTCCAGAAACGCTAGGACGATGAAACTTGGCTTGAAAATTAGAGACTTGACACGATTGGATTAGAATAGTCAGTTCCCTGATCCGACCATCGGGTCGGATGGGGGAACCGGAAATCTTGTGACACGCTTAGAGTGGATTGATTGGAATAAACTTGGCTGGAAGAACAAGCACAAGCCCTAGATACATCAGTGAAAGAACCGGGCCGGGTTCGGGCATGTGGAGGGAGTTGGAGAGGGTCCGGAATCCGAACCGCAAAGTTCAAAAAATGTGTTTAAAGTTTAACCGAAAAGGGCTATGATAAGACAATCTAGTTACTCATCACTTGCGAACACCACTATGCGAACTGCACTGGGATGGGTCTTTCCCCTTTTTGATAAGTGGAGTGATGATACCGACACAAAACGAATCGGGCACTAAGCCACACGAGAACATCATCTGGTACAGTAAAGTTTGGTGCTCCAGCAACATCGGACTGCCATTCACCAGATGCAAGCCACATATATTATCAACTCCGTTTGAGTACTTTTTTTTACTTTGCTAATGACATCATAGAAACGGTTACTACAAAGCCCGGACTTTCGGTAGGCTCAGAGAGTTCCAATCTTTCCAGTAAATTAGTTTTTGTTTTTAAAGCATGTGAAGAAATTTTAAGATGTTTTTGGAGTAGTTTTTTATTTAAAAATAAACAAAAAAACGTAGATATTATTGGTTGTGGTTAAGTAGTTAGTAAAATTTGATGCCAGAAATATATTTTATGATTATAGTATAGAGGTTAAATTAAATGTTGTGGGGAGATGGAATGGTTTTGTAGTTATATATTGTCGGAAAGATATATTTTTCGCTTTTTTTTATTTTGTTTTATTTCCCTTAGATATAGTTTGGTTGAGAGAAAAATTTGCATGGTCATTGTGAAGGTTGAAGGACAGAAACAAGAAATAATATTTAAAAAAAACATGGATTAGGGGGGAAGAATAGTAAATGTAATATGGATTTTTATTCTCAAGAGTTAAGTGACGTAATTAGTTTAAAAGTGGGTAAAAATAGATCAAAATTAACGTCACAGAGGGATGGAAGAGTAGCCACAAAAAGTACGAAACATTATTTTCTTTTATTTTTGTTTAAATAATATAAAAATAAGTTAATTAGAAAAGATGCTACGGGAAAATAATCATTTAAAAAAATTCCTTTTCAAAAGCACGTTCAAGCTGGGGATCGGGTGCACAGAACTCGGATCGGGTGCACAGAACTCGGAAATGTAGTACACTGTCAGAAATTTCATAACAGATAGCGCATAACACTTTCAAGAATAACACCTTTTCACTTAGAAATAAAGTGTTATGAACAAGTAAGTTTACACTATTTCGGGCCTAGGTCTCCAACAACACCTTCAATTGGTAAAAATACTAACGGGAACGAAAGAAACATAACAGATAACATCCCAAAGTGTTATCTACTGAAACCGGGCATCCTTCTGTTGTCACTATGTATTTTCTGACAGTGTAGTATGTTTACCAATTGAAGGTGTTGTTGGAGATCTAGGCACGAAAAAGTGTAAGCATAATTGGTCATAATACTTTATTTCTAAGTGAAAAGGTGTTATTCTTGAAAGTGTTATACGCAATCTGTTATGAAACTTCTGACAGTATAGTCAGTCCACTCTTCCTCCGAAGGGCTTGTATGGGGAGGGTCGGAACGCTTAACACCACTTCTATTTTTCACAGATTTTCAAACCAGGGAGGGGTTGATTTCGATTCGTGCGCTATGTTCTTTTATAATACGAGCCCGATGCTGAGCTAAACATTTTGCGAAATTGCGTTTCGTGTACAATCTGATTTTATTCACTGTGCACACTTTAGGCCTACCGTTGTCACACCACAGCTGAAAACAAAACCGCGACCGACGATAGGCTTCACTAAGCTCGGGGTTTTCGTTCCAATTTGGTATTTCGGTTCCGTTCCGATCCGCATTTTTCTCGTAGGCACAGCCACCGTTTCTGCCATTCTCAACGCATGAACAATTTCACAACTGTAGGTATTCAGCGATAACTGCTTGTCAGCCTGACTAAAGCCCCAGCTAGTCTGCAATAGGTGGAAAGGCACTTTGATTTTTGACAATATGTTATCAGACACTAAATGGTATGTAGGAACATCAATTTTTTCCCACTCCTGTTTCCAAACCCAGCGGTTATGATTCTTAAGTGGGGTGCTAGGATTTGAACCAACACGGAACGTATTCGATACCGGTAAGTGGTCAGAAACACTAATTGCACTGTTAACACGGGAAAAGGGGTAAATTGCAATTGATTTTGTCGCGAGGAAAAGGTTAAGGTTGGATGTCGACCCACATATATGTGAATGTCAGGTCGTTATTGATGACCAAGAGTTGAGGGCAGGAACTAAGAAGGATATCTGTCCTGGAACTATTAGTATCACTAAGAGTAAAGTTCATATCCCCTGCAACGATAACATTAAGACCTTGTTTCTGCACTTCCTGACACAGCATTTGCAAGCTTACTACACGCTATGCTAACTTTCGCTCTGAGTATAAATCACGGTAGTCGGTTGGCATGTATGTAGAAAGCACAGCAACTTCTAAGAGTTGAACTGATACAAAGAAATCAGAGGACGAGATTGGTTTTGGCATAAGTTCGTTGCAAATAAGAAGAGCAACACCACCGGTGGGTCTTCCTCTCCCACTAGACAACGCAGGAACAGCGAAGACTTTAACCCAACCATCAAGTTGCAACAGCGCTAGTCCTTCTTTCGATAAGAAATGCTCCTGTAGACATAGCACATCACAATCAGCCATGAGCTGACGCAAAAGAGGCCTTTTTTTTTTTTTTTTTTTGCCGCGTAGTATCGTTTCTGTTCTTCCAGTCAGTTGGCCAGTTGGTTCTGGCCAGTTGGCCAGGTGACTACGCTTCCACTTACCCTCGGTGACGCCGACGGTCTTATCAATCCTAAATTTTTTAAAACGTGATCACGCGTGACCGGTCTATCTATTTAGCGTCACCTACACTTTCCTCTATCTCCTACCTTCCTTTAATTTTTTTATTTTAAAACTAAAACTTAATTTTCAAATTTAAAAAATACTTATAAGAGACCTTTTATTGATCACTGCACCCTTTAAGTTCCAGGAAGTGATTCTTAGAGAAAGACTCATTTCAATAGTTCTTGTGCTACAGGGCATTTATACGCGTAGCAGGGGTGGTCGGTTTTACCACATAGTGCACACTTCAGGGCTAGCTGACAGGGACTGTCTTTATCAGACATGACAGCGCGCCATTCATCCTTCCACGGCTTTAGAGTAACAATATTTGAACTAGAATTGCCAGCTAAAGAGTCCAGAAAATCTTTTCGGGCATTCGGATTGTCAAGATTTTTCGGAGGATTCTTGACGACCACAGCATAAGTAGGTTTTCAGGTACTATCATAGAAGCAAAATGCTAAGGGACAGTCTTAACACTTTGTTGCTCAGCAAAACTTTTAAATTCCATATAGAATTCGTTTAACTTGCGGGTGAGTGTCGCGGTAGTTTCCCCCGGAACCACAGGCACACAATGCCTGTGGTCACAAAAAAACCCATATGGTCAAAATGGTCACAACAAACCCACAAATTGACGAATTCCTAGTTTCATACTCCGATCCAGCCTTGCAAGTACCACATGAGCTTTTAGCTCTTGTTCGTGCAGATGAACTTCATTTTCCGAACAGGTAGGGACCGAACGGGCTGAAGGTTTGGAATTGAAATTCGAGCTAAAAGGGTAACGGGTCCTAAAGAAGTTAATTTGAGGTCTTGACCGGGTCCTGCTTCGTAGAGGGAGCTGAGGGGGTAAACAGAGAGTTTGTTAAAGTGATTAATTTCAAGTTAAACGTGAAAAGAGTTAGAAGCGATTGTTCTAAACGTGTGAGTGTGTGAAATTACTGTAGTGAAATCATGTCTGGGCACTGCGGGAGAGTTGGAGAGGGGGTTCTTGAAATGTTGTGACACGCAAATCATCAAACATCTGTGGTAGAACACTGATTTGAGACGGCCGAGCAGTCATGGATCAAAGAAGTGGTATTTGAGGTCTGTCTGGGAAGGATGGGGAATTTCAGGGACGGTCCTAGATGTCCTTTTTACGGTTCGCACCAGATTCGCCAGCTATAAGAAATACCATATCATGCAAATTAGTGTAATTTCTTTTGGGCTTTACAGGATGTTTTAGCGGCCTCACAAAACTGAGTTCCTGGATCAGACCGAATTCCTGAAACTGCAGTTCTTGGATCAGACCGCCAAGATTCTACAGGAGGAAACCAGAAGTTTCGGTTCTAAAGTTATTTGATCCATTGTTGGCAACTTTAGCGGAAAAATTCGTTTCAACAAGATTCATCTGGCTTTACAGGTATGCCAATCTCCAATTAGAGGGGCGAAGGAAGAGCGAAAACAGGAAAGCAAACCCCGCACTGTAAAAAAAAATCTTTTGCAGTACAAATCAGATTTGTGGGCACGGACTTGCTACACCAATACTTATAGCATTTTATAAACAAAGTTGCCCGCGCAATTTGTTTGTCCAAGCTCTGAGAAACAGTTTAAAAATGAATCGCAAAATCAGTGTGGTGATACGAATCATAATAAATTACGGAACCGGTGGGTGCTACAGACGGGGCTCCAGATAAAGCTTTCTTGAAAGGGCTTTTGTTCTGTGTCATCTAGAGATAGACAGACTAACACTACTTTATTTTCACTATTAGCTACAAAGTCTGGATACTAACTGCAGTCAAATCACAAATTAAACCCAAGTAAGGACACTTATTTACATTTTACATATTTAATAAATTCCCGAAATTACTTAATATTTACATTGACCTGAACTTGAACTTGCAACCCTCATTAAACTTGAAAATACTGACAACCCTATTTACAAACTTAATATTTAACACTAATTATTTTAATACACGATATACCCCTTCTAAAAGAAAATAGCGCCACCTCGCGCGAAAATAGAACAAAAGTACAAATGTAAAAAAAATGCAAACTATTCATTTATGACTAATCTCGCAGGGTATAACGAGATGTCATAAGAAAATAAGAAAGATGAAAAGGAAATGGAAATTAACTTTAAATCATAACTGAGAATGGAATTATGATCGTGCTTAGTGTAACAAAATGCACTCTAGAAAACTGGATTGCCGAAAAATTCTGTTTGTTTTTTTGTCCTTGAAGATTTTCTTAGTCCTTTGTGGTCAGTCTGAACTTTTAACTTCCTTCCGTAGACGTACTCTCTGAAGTGGTCGAGGGCATAAATCAAACATAAACATTCCTTTTTGGTCGTTGTGTAGTTCAGTTCAGCCTTATTGACTTTGGCTGCAGAAATCCTTGTTTTCTGATGAGGAGTACGGCGCCTAAAACGAAATTTCTCGCATCAAGTCGAATGACGTGGTCTGCAGTCTGAGAGAGATCTGGCTGAACAAGTACTGAGCATTGGTGAGTGCTCGCTTAAGCTCTTCGAAGCTTGCTTTGTATTGGTCGTCAAAGAAATACTGGACGTCCTTCTGAAGAAGACGGGAAAGAGGAGCTGCGATATGCTGAAGTTGTGGATGAAACGTCTGTAAAATCCGGCAAGACCAAGAAAACTTCGAATCTGCTTCACGTTGTTTGGAACCGGATAATCTACGATGGACTTCACTTTGTCTTCGTCAACGCATATGCCGTGTTGTGTGATTCGGTGACCAAGAAGCTTTATCTCTTTTACCGCAAGCTGTGTCTTCTCGGAACGGATGCGCAGTTTGTGTTCTCGAAATCGTTGGAACAAAGCTGAAGTGTTGTTGATGAACTCGTTGAAGGTGGCTCCATGGAATACTGTGTCATCTTTATAGGCTTCTGTTTTCTTCAGCTTGTCGATAACTCTGGCCATCATGCGTTGAAAGACTTGGCCGCTGGTCTTCAAACCTTGAGGAGTAACGGTGTATTGGAATTGGTCGTCCCATGTTCCAAATCACATTTGCCAAAGAATTTCGATGATTGAAAACTTTCGAGAATGGTGCTTTTTCTTGGCAGGGTATGAATGTTGTTGAATCCGTGACGGTCCTTACTTCTTCATTCTTCTTTCTAAGGAAAAGCATTGTGCGCCTCATTCTGATGTACTTCGTTGAATCTTGCTGAAGCATGCGCTGTAGCTGCTTTTCTGCTTTGTGTCGCAAGGAGTGTGAGACGCGGTATGGGCGTCCACGATATGGCTGGGCATCTGCTTCAAGCTGAATTCGATGTCGGTACGTACTGCAGCGTCCAAGAGGTGCGTCGTCTTCCAGGACGAAGATGTCAGCGTACGTCTCGATCAAGTCTCGCAGCTGATGTTCTTCTTCTCTGGAGCATTCTGGAAAGCTGAACTTCGACTGAAGCTATCGGAAACGCTCGTTGCTAAGTCAGTTGTAGTTGTCTGATGCCTGTTGGTGCTGGGCCGATCTGGATCATGTTGATCGTCATTGACAGGCGAAATATCGGTGAACTTCTGACCACGATATACACGGATAGGCCTCCAAGTAGTGTTGAAAACTGGGAATTCAACCTGACCAAGAGAATTGAATTCGTAGAGAGACTCTGATTCTGAGGTCGGAAATGAATAAGCTTGCCAGCATGAAGTTTGTTGATCTTCATAACAACCAGCTTGGCTGACCAAGGCTTGAGAGTGACATGAGAAGAGACTCTGGCAAAGCTTTCAAAGAAAATCGGGTGCTGAACACCGTTTATCATGAGGAATTCAGACGAAAGAAAAGATCAATTTTCATCCGACGAATAATATCTGAACCAATCAGGGAAGGATAACGCAGAGATGTCGTAGGCATGACCAGAAACTTGTGACGAAATCGTTGGCCACTAAGCTCACTTTCAACATCGGCCTGTCCGATCGGCAAAATTGGAAGACCGGAAAAAGACTGAAGTTGGAAATCAAAATTTCGAGAAAAATTGGCAATGTTGACGGAAGGGATGCTTTGGAAAATCATGACGCTTCAAAAAAACTTCACTTCCCGTATCAATCATTGCAAACGTAAACGACGGACCAACAATAATAGAACACTTTGGCAACGAAGAACTGATATTTACAGTATTTACAACACGCCAACCCGTATATACCCCTGAGTCGCGAGCCAGAAAAACAGTTTCTAACTAAATTACCTCGACGGCCACAGGTCCAGCAACTACCTGAAAACCGGCTGGTTGGACAGCTGAAAGTGCTTCGCTGTAAATTCCGACGTCCGTCCTTTGAGAACCGACGAGAAGACGGACGGTAAGACCGACGCTGACCTTGTCCAGCAGAAAAATAATCATTCTTGGAACGGAAACTATTCCGAGGACCATATCTACATGAAGATTGGGAAGATTCTGAAGAACGAGAGGAAACAGAGGCTATTCCTTGAAGAAACAGACGGACTTCTTGACTTCTACCGGTATTTATGGAAACGGAGATCCGATGCTTGAGGGGAAGCTTCTTCAAAACATGCAGAATTCTTACCAGTAGCAGTCGGCTTCAGAATCCCGTTGGTTTCCTGTTTTCCGCTAATCCTCTCGACCTCTTCAGCTCTGCATTCGGCTATAATGGTTTGTTGGAGACTCTTCTCAACTCCCTGTCTTTAAACTTCGAGTTTTGGGGCCGGGTTGAGCTCATTGAGGAGTGCCTCGAGAATAATGCTGTCATTTGCCGTCCTTGCTTCGTTCGTATCTTCCTGGGACTCTTTGCATAGGTCTTTCAGCTTCCTGACATACGATGCTAAACTGAGTGAGCCCTGCTTCATTGCCATCATCCTGGCTATCGGGGACGAAGTAGGCCTGTAGAATTTGCTGCGCACCAGCGTTTTCAGTTCCGTAAAATTTTCACATTCACTGTCACCGACCATGTCCTTTGCCTCTCCATTCACCCTGCACTTCACTATTTCTCCTCGTAATAAGTTCCCAACATTTTCACTCTTACTTCTGTTTCCCGTATCCATTTTAAAAGGTCTTCTGAATGTCCATTAAACTCGGGAAAACTTTCTGCAACTACAAATAGAGGAGGCACACTTATGGCTACTGTCTTGTCCGCCATTATGACACTATATACACTATTTACAGTCTATCAGCTCCTGGCAGCCTCGCCATTTCTGTCATATAAAGATGGAATGACTAACATGACTACTTTATTTTCACTATTAGCTACAAAGTCTGGATACTAACTAAGTCAAATCACAAGTTACACTCAAGCACCGCGGACACTTATTCACCTTTTACATATTTAAGAAATTCCAGAAACTACTTAATATTTACATTGACTTGGAATTGAACTTGCAACCCTCATTAAACTTGAATATACTGACAACCCTGTTTACAAACTGATTAACACTAATTATTTACCGAGGTTTCCTCGGTTAGGTATCCTGTGCTTCGATACCAAATTGAAAAAGTCTTGGCTGATCCACAAAATTGTTGCGCCAAAATATCTGGCTAAAACGCCAGTCCATAACCCAACGACCCTGATCCTCTCTCCGCAAGATTCTCAGAGATCATAATTTTTTGCAACAATCCCTGCAGATAGCTACTGAAGAAGACCATGAAGAAAATTTGAGACCGCAAATATTCCCCATTGTTTCTTACACAAGAAATACAAGAAAGAGGGATACACATGTGCAGAATATAAGTAGCAATATTTACTGTTGTGAATCTCTATGATACTGCCTGCTCAGGAAAGCAAAGTAATCAACTCGCATAAATGGAGTAATCCGATCGGTCATTGCAAGGGGAACGTACACTTACCGGAAGAAGGCTGGTTGATTTCCTGTATAGAATTTTGGATCCATTCCAAGTAAGAAGATAGCATAACGTGCACGGATTCTTGTTGGCCGCAGGTTATATCCTTCGCTCCGTATGAAACTAAGCCAACCACTGTCCCAGATTGGGTATCAACTACGGGTCCACCGCTATCTCCCGAACATGCATCCTTCCCGTCACCTCCGGCGCAGATCATCGATTCGCTTGTAAAGTCGGAACCGTAATGCTTCTTGCACACACTAGGATCCTTTCCGATGAGATTTGCTACGTGCAATGTACCAGGATGCTCTTTTGCCTCATCCAAACCCCAACCAAGAACACTAAGGTTTTTCATCGTGAAATTGTTTGCACTGAAAGAGTATAAAGTTCGTCCTAAATTAGATATTTCAAAACTTTTATAGTGTGATCCATTTATAGTGTGATTTTCTCCTAACATGAGTAAATACTGTTGTGGCAGAAGCGGATAGGAGTCCGACTTGGTTTAAGAGTTAATCTAGAAAAGGTATTTATTCTTTCAATATTAAGTCAGGATCAAAGATTGAGATAAAAAAAATAAGACAAGAACCTGGGCGAGTGACCTGTAGAGCAAAAGTGGTTGAGTCTTTGGTTACGCGATGGAAGTTTTGTATACACCATTTCTGTCTGATGATTCTCGTCCTTTTTTAGGAGAAACTCTTTCTCGGTGATGAGATGCCCTGATATCTTCCGTCTATTTCTGTAGCTGTCCTCGATCGTGGAATACCAAAGAGAATAAAAGAACATAAAGGAAAGAGGGAAATCTGTATCCTTTGTCGTGTTTTCTGTCAAGTTATATGATATATCTTCCCGAAAAAATACTTTATTCGTTTTGCCGAGGAATGACAAAGAATTGCAGTGATGTAAGTTGTACCTAGCCTAATATGAGGTAAATTGGTTTACTGGCTACAAGCCTGTAGCTTAATACACGCTTGTAACAGATATTGACAAGGTTTCTTATCAAACTCTCTTTTGCGTTTGCCGAATTTTCTTTCTCCGGGGTTGCTCGCAGGTCGTGGATTATAGAACTCGTACGACAGCGATCATTTGAGAAACTTGCTTCAAGTTTGATTCTAAAATAGGAAAAAAGCCAAGTATTTCCCACTCTGCATATTTAAATTTTCTCGAACGGTATTCTTTGTTTGCAAAGGAAGCATGTATAAATCTGTGTGATTTGTTACTGACTTGTATTCAGTTTTTTTTCCTGTGGCCTTCTCATCAGAATCTAATCTGAACGAAATTTTCCTGCAGTCACTTTAGAAGTTATTGTTATCAACTCTCATCAAGCTTGATTTTTATTTATGAAAAATCTGAATTCCGAGTTGGCCTGAACTGCAATTTGGTTACTTTCCGAACCTAAGGGGAGGAACTGATTAAGTAATGGATAATTACTGTGCTTATCATATCCCGATGGAAAATTTCCGAGAATTAGTCGTATGGAGTAGTACAAAAAAGTAGCATGTAGTTGTAGCATGTAGTATGTAGTAACACTGTTGTTACTACATGCTACTACTAGCAAACTGGATGCTATCGGATGCTACTACAGAAGATCAACCCAGTCGGAGGCATGCTTATCAAAGTATTCCATACTACTATATACTTCTACATACTACTACATATCATTCCACGCAACTTTTTCGTACAACTACCAAACAACTACACAGTCAAATAATTTTTCATCGGGATTGAAACGTGATTGAAGTTTTTGTATGATGAATTCTGAAGCTATTGTGATTAAGACAAAGGTAAAAAATTTTCTATGTTTTGAGCATGTCTAAGAAAGCTTCAAAGCTTTCTCAAAAGTGTTTTTTAAATTTTTCGAATGAAAAGGATCTATTTAGATTTGTGGTTAAGTTCAATGAGTTAGAAAATGTGAATCTTGACAGTTCATTGTCATAATGTGAGTAACAAGAGTTGCAGATTCAACTTGTTTTCAAGACTGTTGTGATATCTAGATCATAATTATTATTCAGTTGAAGCTACGACTTCCAATTCTCCCGCACTAAATATAAGCCGATTCCGTCAATGGAAACAGTTTGGACAAAATATTGAATCTCTTCATGGATGAGGTTCATCTTTGCCTGACAGTCATCGGCGTTACATTCACCCGCACACAAATCTAAATACGGATCACCTTCATCCCAGAGGAAATGATACTGAATAAGGATGGCTCTCGTCTTTCTCTGGAATTTCTCCTGGTAAAACATATGATCCTAGTAAAAATACCCGAAAACAAGTAAGTAATTTTCTTTCCTTCACAAAAGATTCCAGTTGTTTAACAATTGTTTTCAGTTGTTAAAAAGTGGAAATAGTTGTATCCAATCCTTCTTTTACAATTTTTTTTTTCTTGCATTTAAAATAAATGTTTGCAATCGTTTTCAACTGTGAACGATTGGGAACAAGTAAATCCAACTGTAATTTAAAAACTGTTTCAGATCGTTTTCACTTGTTTGCGATTAGAGAAAATTGGTAAAGTTTTGGAGAAAGAACTATTGTAAAAAGCTGTAAAATTACTTTTGAATGCAATTGTCCTAATTGTGATTTTAATACTGTTGGCTATTATATTTTTTTAGTCTATTAAACAACTGCTTCCAGTCGCTTTCAATTATTTTCGATAGGAAACAATTGTCTTGATTGACAAAACAACAAACAGCTGGAAAATCGCAATTGGATACGATTATTTCCAATTGTTTGTCCGAAATTTGGGAAAAACAAAACATTTATAGGTGAAGATATGATAAGAAAGACAATTCGTTGTTTCTTTGAAACTCGAAATTTGTATGTCGCACAGAAACTAAAATAGAAAGTTCCATGCGATATTCCCACTTCTTTTGTTTCTGATCATAATCTACAGCTTATAATATTTCCCTTATTCATATTAATGTACAGCATGACATATGTCCTACATTCGTATTGGAAATAATAATTGTATGATACCAACTGGAAACAACTATTTCCAATTGCAAATTCACAGCTGAATTTGTAACCAAGTATCATCTGGGAAAAAGTAAAGTTGTAGTGAAACCAGCTGGCAACAACTAGAAAAATTAATTGTAAGCAGATGCTTTAAACTGGGAACAACTATTTTCAATTGTAAAAATACAATCGTTTACACCTATTTTTCATTCTTTAAACTTGTTTTCATTTGGAAATATGTCTCATGCTCATGTTGAAAAAAAACAGTTCTAGGAAAACAGGTGTTTTCAACTGGAAAAATACAGTTATTCTTTAAGTTTTAAAATTGTTTTTAACTGGGAATGACTTTTTTCAATTGTAAGAAGACTATCGTTCGTTTTGCATTGTATACATTTTTTCACAGTTGGAGAAATGTTAAATGAACACTATTTTTCTGCAGTTTAAGACTTGATTTATTTCCGTGAGGTATGATTAAACTGAGTGGCAAGTTTAATCCTTTCTCGAAGATCTTTTTTCTGTGTAAAGGATACAGAAGTACGAGACTTGGTGATAGATGAGTGTCTTTATACATAATGATCATCTGGTAGCCGACTGAGAAAGAAAACATCAATAGCGTTTGGCTGTATCTTTTTTGTCAGCTTTGTAAATTTAAGCTCGGCGAATACTTACGAAGAAACTGAATAAATATGAACGGGCGGTGGGCGAGACCAATGGCACGATTTGATCTCAAATGGTAATTTGTGTTATTTTTCCTTGTCTTCGTATTTAGGTAAATTTGGTTTGCAAGAATAAGGCTGCGAAATTATTCAAACAGTAGGCTCTGCTCGGAAAAATCCGAAAGATACTTGCCTGGAGAACGAAGGTAGCTTTGCTTTTCCAACAGATTTGCTCCAATTAAAAGATTCATTCGTGAAAATAACTGCAATGTCATTGTTCCAGGGTTTTAGTGTACGACCAGGATGAGGTCGGAACGATGAGACTTTGATCCCCATTGTAGTATTGTCAACCGTCTGACCTGCGATAACTCTCAAATCTTGTGCTTCGACGCCATCCAGACAATGGGCAGCAGTGAGAACGACGTCGCAGCCGACTATGACAGCACCACAAGAGATTTCATCTTTCTTTGTGTTTTCGAGTGCGACAATATAGGGGTATTTCGTTATGTTGATTGATCGTCCGTTAGCCACAAACGGTAGTATGGCTAGAAATAAAACCAGTTTGTTACAACAAAATATGGTCTAAACCAGAACTCTGGTCTGAAAAAACCACGACGGCCAAAAAGTGGATGGCTTGAGACTTAACAGTGTAGAATTAACAAGTACAAATCCTAAATGCATCGTTCACAGTACAAAGCCGGATCCAGACACTGATGTGGGAGTTGACAATGTGGGTCCGGAATTCCGTCGATCCCGAGTTAAGGTCCTTCCATATATGCAAGGAAGACCAAACTTTTCAGGTGGATCAGTGACCCAACCAGGTTTACTTGGAGATAGTCTCTTCCCCGATACGGCCATCGTGGGGGGAGTGAGGGAGGGAAATCCGCAATATTATGGCTTGCTTTTTTTCAACCGGGTGATCGGATCTCAATGAAATATAATTATCGGGAAGAGCCAGTGTCTTAGATGTTTCGTATCAAGTCCGAACTGTGAAGGAGACTCTCCTTAGACGCTTATAATGAAATCGGTATGGACTTGACGACCACTTTACTTGAAGACTCCGCGCGCATCGTGACCATACTTTCAACCAAACAAAACATTTTAATTGTGCCCAAGGGACCACGACCATGTGCCTTAAGGGTTTCGGTAGCAAATGAATTCCTAGCCCCCTTAAAGGGCGCAGCATTTTCATGATCCACAAGGGCCCATGGTCTTCATGCCATAAGGGGTATGCCCTCAAACAAATTACAAATGAATGTCTAGCCCTCTTGAAGTGAGCGTAGTAACCACAGAGAGGAAAGAAAAACTTTTTCCCAGACGACACATTTTCATGATCCCAAGGGTCCATGATGATCTGTACCTCAAGGGTTTTACTTAGAAATTTATGATTAGCCTCACTAAGGTGCGCATCTTAACCGCAAAGTGCACAAAACACTTTTTGCCAAACGATATTTTCATTTCCACAAGGATAAGGCCACTCGAGGATACTGTCATTTGTGTACGGCTTTGGCAGCGCATATCCCAGCTGACGAACATGCTACCTACCGTTATCCAGTATCCAGCTCTTGTTTTTCTGCCATAAGAAAACTGAAGATTTAATTTGAGAGTAAGTATTCATGCTGAATTCGTTTCTGCACTTAATTCTTCTGTTGAACAAGTACTTCACCCGGAATTCATAGTAAACGGTTTATCTAAGTCACATGCTGAATCCATAATGAACATGGTTTTCTCAACGAATGAGCACTACTACGGCTCCATTCTGTGCACAATTTCAGATAGTCGCGTAATGAAATCGCCCTTCTATTCTTAGTTCTCTTAGTTCTACGTAAACCTTAACAACAAAGTTTAGAAAGAAAAAACTGTTAGCCAAATTAAAAATAAAATAAAACAGTACTGAATCAATAGCAGTAATCAGTAATAGAGAAACATAACTGGATCATTGGAACCTCTATTTTTGGTGAAGAGTTATAACTAGGAGCACTCAGAAGGAAAATCAAATATCTGCCAGAAATTTCGGTACCATCGTTCAACGAGGTTAAATGTAGAACTGTTTCAACTGTATGAACAATATGTCAAAACGCGCACCACACTGGGAGATATCTATGCCCCGATCCTTCAGACCTACAATCACCGAAGAGACACGACCGATCATACTGTTTGTTGGAGTTTTTATGGCACTTGCAGCTTCGCTCAAGTGCCATATACCGATCACTTTTCGGTCGGTCTGTCGGTCGGTCTGTCAGGCCACTCATCTCTAGTTAGTGCTAGGACGATGAAACTTGGCAGGCATATTAGGGACCCAATCAAACTAACTTGGAAATAGTCACCTCCCCAATCCAACCACCTTGGGGGAGTGAAGGG
Source organism: Branchinecta lindahli (assembly GCA_023053555.1). NCBI lineage: Eukaryota > Metazoa > Arthropoda > Branchiopoda > Anostraca > Branchinectidae > Branchinecta > Branchinecta lindahli. The sequence continues at coordinate 28,922,457 of JAKZAO010000011.1, forward strand.
AGGGGAAATCCGGAATATTGACGTATTTATAACTTTTGAACGGGGAACCGGATCTTAACGAAACTTGATATTTTGAAAGACCTCGTGTCTCAGATGTCACACTTCAAGTCCGGAATGGATCCGGTGACTTTTGGGGGCGTTGGAGGGGGGGAACCGGAAATCGTGCAACATAATATTCAGAGTGGACGGATCGGGACGAAACTTGGTGGGAAGAATAAGCACAAGCCCTAGATACATCGCTGACAAGACCGGACCGGATCCAAACACTGTGGGGGGAGTTGGAGGGAGGGTTCCGGAATTCCGCGGTGATCAAGACTGAAAATGTTTATACATGTGCTAAGACAATGAAACTTGGCAGGCACATTAGGGACCCAGCCGAACCAGCTTGGTAATAGTCACTTCCCCGATCCGACCACCGTGGGGGGAGTGGAGGGAGGTGGAATCCGGAATATTGACATATTTATAACTTCTGAACGGGGAACCTGATCTTAACGAAACTTGATATTTGGAAAGACCTCGTGTCTCAGATATCACACTTCAAGTCCGGAATGGATCCGGTGACTTTAGGGGGAGTTGGAGGAGGGAACCGGAAACTGTTCGACATGTTCAGAGTTGACGGATCGGGATGAAACTTGGTAGGAAGAACAAGCACAAGCCCTAGATACATAGTTGACAAGCCCGGACCGGATCCGAGAACTGCGGGAGTATTTGGAGGGAGGGTTCCGGAATTCCGGTGATCCCGGCCGACTTAAGATGCTTGCTTACACATGAGCCAGGACGATGAAACTTGGCAGGCAAATCACGGACTTGTGACACGCTTAGAATATAGCGATTGGGATGATAATTGGTGGGAAGAACAACCACAAGCCCTAGATGCATCAGTGACAGAACCGGACCGGATTCGGTCACTCTGGGGGGAGCTGGAGGGGGGGTCCAGATTTCCGGTGATCACAATTTAAGGTACTTCAAGATGTGCTAGGCGATAAAACTTGGCTTGAACATTAGAGAGTTGACAAGATTGGCTTAGAAATTGTCACTTCCCTGATCCGACCATCCCTTAAAGCACTTATCTTAACCGCAAAGTACAAAAAATACTTTTAAGCAAAACCTACATTTTCATGATCCCCATGAGCCCATGATCATTATTGCCTCAAGAGTTTTGCTTAGAAATGAATTTCTAGCACCCTTAAAGTGCGCAGCTTAACCGGAAAGTAAAAAAAAAATTGTAGTTTTCACCAAACCATATTTATTCATGATCCTAAAGAGCCCAGGATCATTTGTGCCTCAAGGGTTTTGATTACAGATGAATTTCTACCGGCCTTAAAGTGCATATCATCACAGCTAAGTACACAAAAAAAAAACTTTTTTACCAAACGATACATTCTCGTGATTTCCAAGGGTCCGTCGTCATTCTTATTTCAAGGGTTTTGCTTACAAATGATTAAACAAACCCACGAACCGGCGAATTCCTACTTTCATCCTTTTACCAAGCCTTACAAGTGCTCCAGCTCTTGTTTATGGCACTTGTAGCTCCGCTCAAGTGCCATATACCGATCACTTTTCGGTCGGTCGGGCGGGCGGTCCACTCTATTCGAGCTTGGGTACTTCCAGATGTGCTAGGACGATGAAACTTGGCAGGCATATCAGGGACCCGACCAAACTAACTTGGAAATAGTTATTTCACCGATCCGACCATCGTGGGGGGAGGGGGAGACGGTGGAATCCGGAATATAGGGGCACACATAACTTTCGAACACGTTATTGGCTCTCACTGAAACTTGATATCTGGTAAGACGTTGTCCCTCAGATGTCCCATTTCAAATCCGGACCGAATCTGGTGGATGTGGGGGGGGGGGACAGGAGAACCGGAAATCTTTTGTCACGCTTACAGTGGAGCGATCGGAATGAAAATTCGTGGGAAGAACAAGCACAAACGCTAGGTATATCATTGACAGAACTATACCGGACGTGTGCACTGTGTGGGGAGTTGGAGGGGGGGTCCGGAATTCCGGTGATCCGGAGTAAAGTTACTTCCAGGTGGGCTAGGATAATGAAACTTTACAGGCAAATCAGGGACAAAATCATATTAACCTGGAAATAGTCAATTTCCCGATCCGACTATCGTGGGGGAGTGGAGGGAGGGCGAATCCGGAATACGTATAACTTCCGAATGGATGATCGGGTCATAATGAAACTTGATATTAAGAAAGACCGCATGTCTTGGATTTGCCGATTCAAGTCGGAACGGATCCGATGAATGTGGGGGGGGGGATCGGAGGGGAACACCGGAACCTTGTGACACACTCGGAGTGGAGCAATCGGAATGGAACTTGGTAATAATAAGCACAAGCCCTACGTACATCAGTGACAAAATCGGACTGGATTCGGGCACTAGGGGAGTTGGAGGGGGGGGGGGGGGGTATTCCGGTGATCGTGAATTAAGTTACTTCCAGGTGTGCTATATAGGACGATGAAAATTGACTTGGAAATTATACGCTTGACAAGATCGGCTTGGAAGTTTTCAGTTGCCAGATCCTACCATCCCTTAAGGTACTAATCTTGACCACAAAGTACAAACAAACTTTTGAGCAAAATTTACATTTTCGCGATCCCTATGAGCCATGATCATTTTTGCCTCAAGGGTTTTGCTTACTTCTAAATTCCTTAAAGTACAAACAATACTTTTGAGCAAAATATACATTTCTGTGCTCCCGATGAGCTCATCGTCATCTCTGCTTGAAGAGTTTTGATTACAGATCGATTTCTAGCGCCCTTAAAATGCGCATCATCACAGCCAAATGCATTACCAAACGGTACATTCACGCAATTTCCATGGACCCATGATCATTCTTGTCTCAAGGGTTTTGCTTACAAATTATCACAACAAACCCACGACTTTCATCCTCTGACCCAGCCTTGCAAGTGCCATATGAGCTTCCAGCTCTTGTTTGGTGATGTTAAGTTTCAGAAAAAAAAACTTGATGATCTCTTTTTTTCTCTTTATTTTCTCATGTTCATGTTTGAAACTCGGGAATGGAAATACTATATCGACACGGTCATTTCGATAGAAAAAGAAACAAAAGATCATTACACAGAAGTTTACTATTATTAGTGCCTGTGCACAATCCTCCATATAGTTGTAGTGAGTTTAAAATTCACATTTGGAATACCACATAAGAATGTCAATTAATTTAAAATAGAAAAGCTTGGTATAACTTTAAAGGAAATAAAATTTAAAACAAGATAAGAATTAACTATACATAGAAAAGTCATTATGTCTTTTTGATCGATTACCGGCAGGTCTCCGCGCTGATCCTACAAACGTCTCCAGGAAAAATTACGATTTCTTTACACGAAGATTTTGTAAAAATAATTGTGTCCCCAGCCTCGGGACACTGGTTTTCTTTCCTCCAAAAAGGATGGAAAGAAAACCAATGCTGTAAAATTTACAAGGGCTGCATCTGTAAACTTTAAATTTTGGTGTTAACAATTTCTTTTTCTACTAGTTCTAGTTTTTATGGCACTTGCAGCTTCGCTCGAGTGCCATATACCGATCATTTTTCGGTCGGTCAGTCTGTCGGTCCACTGTTCTCGAATTAGGGTACTTAGGGTAGGACGATGGAATTTGGTAGACGTATCAAGGACCCAATCGAACTAACTTTGAAATAGTCACCCGACCCGACCACCGTGGGGGAAGTAGAGGGATGGGAATCCGGAATCTTGAGGAAAGTATAACTTTCGAATGGGTGATCGGATGTTAATGAAACTTTATATTTGGAAAGACCTCGTGTCTCAGATGTTCCATTTCAAGTCTGTAACGGATCCGATGAATCTGAAGGGGAGCCGTCAATCTTGTGACAGGCTTAGAGCGGGGCAGTTGGGATAAAACTTGCTGGGAAGAAAATGACAAGCCATAGATACATAAGTGGCAGAACCGAACCGGATTCAGGCACTTGGGGGGACTTGGAGGGGGGGGGGTCCGGAATTGCGGTGATCAGGTTTAAAGTACTTCCAGAAGTGCTAGGACGATGAAATTGGCCTGGACATTAGAGAGTTGACAAGATTGGCTTAGAAATAGTCAGTTCTTCGATCCGACCATCGTGGGGGGAGTGGCATGTATAGCTTTCGAACGGGTGATCGGATCTTAATGAAACTTGATATTTGGAAAGTAGTAGTGTCTCAAATGTCCCAAATCAAGCCCGGACCGGATCTGGTTACTGTGGGGGGGTGGAGGGGATGACCGGAAATTCTATGACACGCTTAGAGTGGAGTGATCAGAATGAAACTTGGTGGGAAGAAAACAAGCAGGGGCGTCCCAACACCATTCTGATAGGGGGGGGGGGTGCGGCTCCAGAAATTTACCGGAATTTTTCAAACTTTTACCGGAATTTTTCCAACTTTTAGCGGAATTTTTCGAGTTTTTTTTCCGGAAATTCTCCGTAGTGAACCTCTGCAGAAACCCTAGAATATTGTTGTGTTCTGAGGTTCTGACTTCAACTGTGTGTTACAAACAACAAAGAATAAATAGGATTAAAAATAAATAGGAAACAGAAATAGGTTCGTTAAAGTTTAACTGAAAAGGCAGCTTATTTTCAAATCTGATATTTGAATATCCCGCTCTGGTAATAACGTTCGGAATGTGCGCTGCTTGCATGACAAAAAAAACCCACCCAGACGCGGAGAATCTCTCTTTCTTTCCCCTTTTAATGAGGTAACAGGAATTGTATGAGCCGACATGAACGCTTTCCATTTAAGTGGTAAGACATCTTTCAACTCAGGAAAGACTTCGAATATATCTTCAAAATTTTGGTTTGTTTCGAGGCTCTCCTGGCTATTTTCTAGATCATACCGGAACAAGGCTAACTAGTTTATCGTCTCGGCCTATCACCGGAAAGGAATCGAGGAAGCTGTCGAAACTAGAGTAGACGGTACTGTGATATTATTCCTGGAACAGTATTTGTAGTTGGGAATGATGAAAATTTCAGTTGATGGCCTAATTATTTAAAGTTACATAAGCTTAGGAGATTACCGGAATCACCCGACGAATGGTACGCTGTGTTGTCTGTCTGCAAGAATCCCTCTGCTAAGTCGTGTGCCAGGATCATCTTGGCAAGCTGTGGGTCTATAATTATCCGGGAAGCAACCAACTTCGGGTAGATTCCGTGGAGCAAATTCCGGTAGGTTCCTTGATCCAGCCTCCAGTAAATTCCCTTAGAAAAGTTCCGGTAGATTCCTTGTGCAAGATTTCGGTCGATTCCCTGAGCAAAACTCCGGTAGGTTCCGCGAGCAATGATCCAGTATACTCAGAAATTACAGTAGATTCCGTGGGTCAAGATCCGGTAGATTCCAGCCTCCAGTAAATTCCCTGAGACAAGTTCCGGTAGATTCCTTCAGAAAGATTTCGGTAGATTCCCTGAGCAAAATTCAGGTAGGTTCCGTGAGCAACGATCCAGTATACTCAGAAATTCCAGTAGATTTCGTGGGTCAAGGTCCGGTAGATCTCCTGATCCATCCTCCAGCAAATTCCCGGAGACAAGTTCCGGTAGATTCCTTCAGCAAGAGTTCGGTAGATTCCCTGAGCAAAATTCCGGTAGGTTCCCTGAGCAATGATCCGGTAGATTCACTAAAAATCAAGTTCAGGTGAATTTTATAAATTTTAACTGGCGCGGCTTGGCCGCACCAGTCAAAATCTACCGGATTTTTTTTTCCCGCAAGCCTTCTGGGGGGGGGGTGCAGCATTCCCCCCAACACCCCCCCTCGAGACGCCCCTGAGCATAAGCCGTAGATACATCAGCCGCGTTCGATTGACCCTTGTCTCGGTCCTGTCTCAGTCCTGTCAGCCAAATGCCGTTTTATTTAACTGCCTTGTCCGCTTAACTCCGTTTTATTTGTCCTGTCAGCTGACAATTGTCAGCATCCTGCCAGACAGGACTCCGTGAATGATGACATGATATCGGAGCAAGTTTCGGTCCTGTCTCAGGTAGATTTCTCAACTGCGTTTTTTTGTGATGCTTGTCCGCTGAGTCATTCACCTGACAAGGCTAAATAAAACGGATTTAAACCCTGACAAGGCAGTAACAAGAAGACAAGACCGAGACAAGGAGGACTCAAATCGAACGCAGCTATCAGTAACATAACCAGACCGGATTTGGGCACTGTGGAGGAGTTGGGGGGGGAATTCTATCGATCTAGCCAGTTCGGTACTTCCTGATGTACTAGGATGATGAAACTCGGCAGGCATATGAGGGACCAGAATATACCGACTTTAGAATAATCGTTTGCACGATCCGAACATGGGGGGGGGGGAATCCGGAATCTGGTTGCATTTATAACTTTTGATCGGGTAATCATATTTAAATGAAACTCGGCAAGTGGAAAGAGCTATTGTCTCAGATATTCCATATAAAATCTGGACTCGATCCGATACTTGGGGGCGGTGGAAGGAGCACCGGAATTTTCATCAAACTCTTATTGTCGAGGGATCGAGATGGAATTTAATGGGGAGAACAAGCATTAGCATTAGATACATTATTGACAGAACAAGATTATATCGGTGCTCTTTGGGGGGAGTTAGAGGGGGTTTCCGGAATTCAGGTGATCGCGAGTTAGGATACTTCCTGATGTGCCAAAAACGATAAGACTTGCAGGCATGATGGTTACCCCTCAAATCGACTTAAAGGGGAAGTCGTAGGGGGTGGGGCTCCGGAATTCCGGTGACCGCGAGTTAAGGTACCTCCAGATGTTCTAGGACGATGAAAATTGGCCTGGACATTAGAGAGTTGACAAGATTGGCTTAGAAATAGTCAGTTCTTCGATCCAACCATCTTGGGGGGAGTGGCGTGTATAGCTTTCGAACGGGTGATCGGATCTTAATGAAGCCTGATATTTGGAAAGTCGTCGTGCCTCAAATGCCTCAAATCAAGCCCAGATCGGATCCGGTTACTGTGGGGGGGGAGGTTGGAGAGATAACCGGAAATTCTATGACACGCTTAGAGTGGAGTGATCAGGATGAAACTTGGTGGGAAGAACAAGCACGAGCCGCAGATACATCAGTAGCAGAACCGGACCGGATTCGGGCACTGTGGGGGAGTTGGGGGGGGCGGAATTCTGTCGATCCAGCGAGTTCGGTACTTCCTGATGTACTAGGATGATGAAACTCGACAGGCATATGAGAGACCCGAATAGACCGACTTGAGAATAATTGTTTGCACGATCCGAACATCGGGGGGGGGAGTGGAGGGATGGGGAATCCAGAATCTGGTTGCCTTTATCTTTTGATCGGGTAATCGGATTAAATGAAGCTTGGCAAGTGAAAAGAGCTTTTGTCTCAGATATACCGTATAAAATCTGGACCGGATCCGATGCTTGGGGGCGGTGGAAGGAGCACCGGAATTTCCATCAAACTCTTAGCGTCGACGGATCGAGACGGAATTTAATGGGGAGAACAAGCATTAGCATTAGATACATTATTGACAGAACAAGATTATATCGGTGCTCTTTGGGGGAGTTGGAGGGGGTTTCCGGGATTCAGGTGATCGCGAGTTAGGATACTTCCTGATGTGCCAAGGACGATAAAACTGGCAGGCATGCTGGTGACCCCTCAAATAGACTTAAGGGGGGAGTTGTAGGGGGGGGGGCTCCGGAATTCCGGTGATCGTGAGTTAAGGTACCTCCAGATGTTCTAGGACGATGAAAATTGGCTTGAAACTTGAAACTTTGCTTAAAGTTGCAATTCCAGTCTCCAGCCATCCCTTAAAGCACTCATCTCAACCGCATAATTTTAGTGATCCCCATGAGCCCAAAATCACTTTTGCCTCAAGGGTTTTACTTTGAAATGAATTTCTAGCTCTCTTATACAGTGCGCATCTTAACCGCAAAGATCTCTCATGGTCCCGGAGGGCCCATGGGCTTCATATAATAAAGTTCCAGCATCCTTAAAGTGTGCATCTTAACCGGAAAGTAAAAAAATTACTTTTGACCATGATCCTAAAGGGCTCATGATCGGTTTTGCTTCGAGGGCTTTAGGACCATAAATTTCTAGCGCCCTTCGAGTGCGCATCATCACAGCCAAGATACAAAATAAAATACTTTTATCAAACGATACAGTCTCGTGATTTCCAAGGGCACAAGATCATTCTCATCTCTAGGGCCTTGCTTACAAATGATCGCAACAAACCCACGAATTGGCAATCGACGAATCGACAATTTCTACTTCCATCCTCTGACAAAGCCTTGCAAGTGTCACATGAACTTCTAGCTCTTGTTATTCGCACCATGTACGAACAGTAATTTGTAATATGATTCTTACCCTTGCCCTAAACCTGCCCTTGTCATGAAAGGCTGAGATATAGCTGAGAAATGTCCGAAGCTGACTCCTGCGTATTGGGTAAAATAAGTGACGTTCTATAAAGTCTGTTCTAAGGATTCAATGGAAGCAGTGAGTCAGTCTGTGACTGGGGCTAATCAAGCTGAGGTACAATAACCATGCCCATAATGCTTACAAAATGTATGGTTGGTTGGTACCAGACCAAGGGCGCACTAGCGTGTATTTACATCATTTATCCTTAATATTCGTATACCTGAAGAGGCTGGATGACACTCGGGTCTCTTGCGTCTCTCTGACGCATGAGTAGAAGCCAACCAGAATAACATCTGAAAGACGGCATAACGCTTCATTTCTAGTCGGATCCAGTTTCTTCAATTTTCGACGAACGGTACCGGAACTAAAAGTAAGGTCAAAAATATTAACTATTACATTACAGCCATATTCCTGCTGCCTCGATATCACTTGACAAGTTTTCAATTGACAAGTGTATCATTTTACAAGAGTTTTTCAGCTGATTCCCGTCGCACAGTTATATCATTTAGTAAGTTACCATCGTGTAAGTCCAGGAAAAGACAAGTTTCGATTGATAAGCTAGGCACAGGAAAGTCAAAGGGTGATATTTATTTACAAGAAACTGGTTTATAAGAAATTGAAAACTGGCAAGTATTACAGACTCGAAAACTGTGCCACCAGGCTCAGGAAGCCATTGACGGTCGTCTAGGGAGAACTTAGAGATGTCTTCAGCTTATGTAGCTTCAGGTACTCTTCCTTTGCCTCCTTAGGAAAGCCCCGTACAGATGATTTATGATAATCATGTCGCCAGAGAAGCGGTCTATGATGAAAGTGTTTCGTTGGACATATCGAATCAATCGAATTCAATGGCTGGTGGTAAAATTCCTCCGAAGATACTTGAAAATTTAGTCCTTTCGGTGCCTATTCTACTCACTGCAAGGTTGGTCGGGGATGTGTTTACTTTTGGGACTTTTATGGTAAGAGTCTCTGAGGAGTTTACCTCTTAGCTTTTTTAATCCACTCTTGAAGATTCGTATCAAGGTGTATAGTGCTAGAGGTCAGATCTCACTCCAAGAAACATCAAGTACGGGGGGAAAGGAACGCTCCCCCCTCCCATGTCGTCTGCTACTCTGTAGGAAAAAAAAACTCCTTCGAGCTACACGGGCAAGCGCTAAAAATTTGTTCTAAGCAAAATAGTTCTTAAAAAAATCAGTCACATTGTTCCCATCATAAGTGTTTTAGCTTATGGTAAATACTCTTATCACTACTTAAAATGTTCAAGAATTAAAAAGGACCATCGTACTATTCTGCTCGATTGTTTGCTCCTACTCGGTGGTTGGTTTGCTGGTTGGTACACTGTCTGAAGTTTCATAACAGATAGCGCATAACACTTTCAAGAATAACACCTTTTCACTTAGAAATAAAGTAAGTTTACACTATTTCGTGCCTAGATCTCCAACAACACCTTCAATTGGTAAAAATACTAACGGGAACGAAAGAAACATAACAGATAACATCCCAAAGTGTTATCTGTTGAAACCGGGCATCCTTCTGTTGTCGCTATGTAACTTCTGACAGTGTGTTATTTTTACCAATTGAAGGTGTTGTTGGAGATCTAGGTACGAAAATGTATAAACTTAATTGGTCATAACACTTTATTTCTAAGTGAAAAGGTGTTATTCTTGAAAGTGTTATGCACGATCTGTTATGAAACTTCTGACAGTGTACCCTGTTCTTAGGAAGAAAGATACCATTTGAATGCAAACCTATTTCTTTGAATACCCCATTCTTTTTCTTACCTTCCTTAACGCACGCACAGAGAAAGGAATTTCCTCGCCTCAATTCTTGGTTATCCTACGCGTATGAGCCCGAAAACAAATGAGATCTTCTACACGTTTCTAAGAGACTCATGCAAGAGATGTGTTATTTTATCAGTTGTCTATTATTCCCTGACGGAGGTTTTCTTCCTACTGACGCACAACAAACCATTGAGAGACCTGGTTATTTGAGTGTATGAGAGAGAGAGGGTTAATTAAACGGATACTATTACATGCTCCATAAGGACCCCCCCCCCAGAAATTACTGGCCCGTCCTAGGAAGTGGCCGTTTCAAAACTAGAATACTGTTGTAATGGATAAAACAAATCTGTTCAACCGAGAGCAGACAGTTATGTGGTTACTATTAGAAATGAGAACAAATCACCAGCGATGGCTTATCTGCTCTTGACTGCTCATCGCCCAGTGTACTGAGGCCATGTCCGAAGAAGTTTTTTCGTCAGTGTTAATAAGGTTCCTTAAGACCTTATGAATCGATCGTCTCTCCCATCTCGAAATGCATGCTTGCTCCACTGTGCAATTCCTAGCCCTAGCTACTATTATCGCTTTACCAGCGTATTACGCAAGTACTTGGTATACACACAGTCCCTGATATAAGCACCCACTCAGTATTTACTGAACAGAGCGGGTGTTACTGTTTGAAGACTAAAAGCAATGCGAATTGACGAACTTACAGAGCTTGAGGATGAAACATAGAAACTTGATAGAAAAAAAAATGAATTCTTCTGTAGACTGGTTATCCCGATTATCTGAATGAAAAAGTCCACAAAATATTTACCTTTAGGATGCAACCGGAAACTTGCGTCTTGTTCTAGAGAAGACCGAAGGTTTGTGAGAAAAAAATCAGAGCAAGTTTCCTGGAAAGGGTTAACTGGAAAGGGTCGAGATAATGGACTTTCCTTGTCAGATTTGTGGTAAATCTATGCGCTTGTATCGTAAACTATTTACGAAAAGTAAGTGTTCACTCACTGAGCTACCTTCCTGGAGCTGTTCCACCTGCACTGTCAGAAGTTTCATAACAGATTGCGCATAACACTTTCAAGAATAACACCTTTTCATTTAGAAATAAAGTGTTATGACCAGTTAAGTTTACACTATTTCGTACCTAGATCTCCAATAACACCTTCAATCTGTAAAAATACTACACTGTCAGAAGTTACATAACGACAATAGAAGGATGCCCGGTTTCAACAGATAACACTTTGGGATACCCGGTTTCTACAGATAACACTTTGGGACGTTATCTGTTTATGTTTATTTCGTTCCCGTTAGTATTTTTACCAATTGAAGGTGTTGTTGGAGATCTAGGCACGAACGAAAAAGCACGAAAAAGTGTAAACTTAATTGGTCATACACTTTATTTCTAATTGAAAAGGTGTTATTCTTGAAAGTGTTATGCGCTATCTGTTATGAAACTTCTGACAGTGTGGCCAGTGAAAAGCCGCGTTTTTATGTGCATTCAAATTTTCCGTGTCATTGTAGAATTTTACGCTGTTGGGACGGCCGTAGTTAATCTTAACACTCTAGAGCAAATAGTGGAAAACAAATAAAAAATCCCCTAACACAATCGAAACGTCCAGTTAAATGATACAAAAACTAAATTCCATCATTTTACGTTTCTGCTAGTCTGACTCGCGTCCGAGTATCATAAGAGATGACGGAATAGTAGTTACGTTTTAATGATCAGTTCGTAGGGCATTTGTACATCAGATCCAAGATCCCTGTAATTACTTCAGGTGGGGAATGCGATGAATATAAAGGTTTACCTTAGTTATTGGACATCCTGCGAATGCAAGCCAGAAAACAGACTAGACATCCAAGCATCTCCAGGAGCTTCATTAAACGCATCTGTTATTTTATCTGTCTTCTAATTTCTAGACATTCATAACGGATGCGCGGTTTCATCAGACAATGCGGACAAGACACCACTTCGGATGTTGTATGTTGTGTTTGAAAATGTTATGCATAACAAGTGTTGCTATCAGGAACAGCTGAAAAATCGCCAAATAGCTTCTGTTTGATTTTCAGACATCATGACAAAAAACAAAAAAGTCAGTGGATGCTTCTTTGACACTTCCTGGCAACGCTTGTTATGTAACGTTTTGTAACACAACAGATAACATCCCAAGTGTTATTGGTTACGCACTGTCTGTTGAAATCGCGCATCCTTGTGTTGTCTGTTATGAAACTCCTGACAGTGCGACGAACACCGCCTATCTTTGGGTCTTAAAATTTAAAGCAACTGCCAAGGACTGGAGACGCTCGAAGTTTTAAACTATTAAAACGTTATTCACAATCAGCTAATCGAGAGTGTCATTAATGGCATGGACCAGGAGGTCCCCTGGAATATAATCTTATGATATTGAGCCAAAAATTAGTCAACTTTCAAGATAAGAACCCTTGACCTTAGGGTACACAATCAAGTTTCGAGCTCCACCGCCGTACCATCTATGTTTCTTTTATAAAGATGTCATATGGTCTACAGGTGACTTACTCTTCGTGCCGATGAAGGATCGCCGTGTCTCTAGCAAAGATCAGAAAACCTCGCCACCACTGTCCCCAACATTGGTGCTGAAGGGATGACATAGGATTTGATCCGTGATTTGGGTGACGTTTTCGTTTTTTCCAGATGTTCACTGGTGCGTTTTAGTTTTCATTCATAGGACTATTGTAAAGGATTACACAGCTCTTCCACAAACCATGAAAAGGATAGCTATTGTATATTGTATATACAAATGCATAGCAGTACAAAAAATCCGACAGGGAAATCGCACTAAATTAAAGTCAACTTTTCGTGAATAGCGGAGCAACGCAATAACTCATTTTTGTCGTGTCTTCTAGCCTTTTTTAAGGAGTGAGTGATGGGAAACTAAACTTCCTATCTCAGCTCTTTCCGGTTAAACTCTAAAGAAGATTGAGGAACCATTCATGCGCAACAAACAAAGAAACCGCATTGACGACGAGTTCTGCCTGCCTCCGGGTTCTAAACTTTAGTACAAACACCTAGGTCAGGAGAAACTCAAATGCAAGGCCATTAAAACGTTCTCTACCATCGGCTACTCGCCAGTGACATTAACGACATGGACCAGGGGGGCTACCTGGGTATTAAATCTACTAATATCTAGCCTAAGATGATGTATTTTCAAGAGATGAATTAAGGGTAGAAAATTTATTTTCGAGCCCTGCCACCCCTAGATCGGATTTTTGTTTGGTAAAGGCAGAGGCGTCATTTGGGGGGGGGGGCAGCTGCCACCCCCTGACCCCTAGAGCTACCCAGGAAAAACAGGAAATTAACCTGAAAAAGTCAGTTTTTCATCACAATTGTGACATCTCGTTGCGCCATACCAGTTGATCTTAAGTCACTGATGAAAATCGGACCTTTTTTAATCCGAGATAATGACCCATTGTTCGAGGATCGAATGTCTTCAAGGCGCGTTTGAGGCTGGATCAGTTGTGTGTCTGAACTCTGAACATGAAGAGCGAGACATTATTTTTGTAACATGGCTTTCAGTATTATATTATGATTTGTTCCTGGATAGCTGAGGGCTCCCTCGGAAATTCAGGTGGGGGCAACGCCCCGACGGAGCACAAAAGTAGAAAGGGGAGAGGGTCAGCAAACACTAAGTGCCTTTTTCACTTAACCCCAGCTTGTTTATTTTGTAAAATGGTAAAAAGAGTTTTAAATCTGCGTTTAACGTGTGTTGCAGCAAAGGCTACCCTGTTTCAGTTTTGTTTCGGATGGTCGTTTTATTTGGAAAGGGTCGAGTTGAAGCACCATCATGTACCAATTTTCAGTTTAATGTCTCAAATTGTTTGAAATGTGTCGTGACCAAACATTATGAGTCATGGCCCGTGCTTTCATTTGTGATCCAAAAAGGCCCTCTGATCATAAAGAATTCCAAAATTTTCGCCTGCAGCGTCGCTTGTAGTATGCTCTGTTTACTTTGAGGTTTGGACTTACAGTTTGGGGGATGGGCCATTTTAGAACCCAGCGAGTTCCAGTTAGTTTTCCGCTCTTCAGCCGTGCTGGATTTCCAACAAGTACATTTTGTGGCATTCACCCCTCGCCCAGGCACTTCAAACCGCCCGTGCGTCACGGGTCCCCGAAGGGGGCGCGGGACGCAGATACTGCCACCCCTTAGGTTTCAGCGAAATGACGCCTCTGGGTAAAGGTGGTAAAGATAGCTAACTCTTTGTGCCGATGAAGAATCGCCGTGTGTCTAGCTAACAAAAGAAAATTTCACCAATGCTGTCCCGAACAAACGGTGTTGATTGGTTGATATGGGATTTGAATCATGGTCGGGTGACGTTTCTCCTTCTTCCCGAGGTTCACTGGCATGTTTTGGACTTATTCATAGTTTTGGACTTAGTCATACAGAAGATTGTCAAATATTTGGATCTTTCCCATAGCCGAGCCCAGCTCTTCCGCATGCCACGAAAATCATAACTAATTTCATTATTATTTACACTTACGTAAATGTCCCAAACGTTCTGTCACTTTCCAGTTCGGGATCGTGTAAGAGAGGTTAGGGAACGAAAAGGAAAAGCATAATGCAAGTGGAGATAGTAGTTACTAAAAATAAGAACGTGTGCTAAAAAAAATAACAGCAATAAAAAAAGGAAATTGTAGCATGAGAGGATACCACTGTTGTCTTGAAAAAAAAATAATCATCAGCAAACGAAACGAGTTCATCGGTTGAAATGTATTTTAGTTTGGAAAATCAAACTGACTAGGAAATATGTCAATTATTCTTTTACCTACAACCTAGGTATTTACGTACGTCAATATATTTAATTGACATAGTTAAAATTAAATAACGCTCAGGACTCGCACTGATCTAAAGAACAGTCCCCGAAACAATCGAAATCGCCGCAATCCAAATTGAACAAGTTTACCTCGCATTCTGCTGGAAGATCATCCATCATTCCTTCACATTCTGTAAAAGAAAGACGGTTTTTAATAAGTCTGTCTCACATTACTTTCCTTGTGCACCCGCAGTCAACACAAAAAGGCAAAATAAAAATAATCGGGCCCAATTCTAAAATATCCATACCCACAACTTCGAGAACCATCCAGCTGCCTTCCGTTCCAATGTCCGAGGCTCGTGATTTTCTAGTACTTCACTAGTAAGAAACATCCCTAGTGTTTGGTACATAGCGTAGTAAAGAACAATCCTTCACATACATGTGATACGTTATACTTTACTACTGAAGAACCTATGATCCACGAAATGATGGAGACATCAAAACGATAGATCCGGTTTAGATTTGACTTAGTTCTTCGTAGCCAGCCCCAAGGAGGCTAATGACTCGTAGAAGTCGGATTCATTTCTCAGTTTCTTAGCTAGTATTGCTACGCAGGGTTTTCTGAAAAAAAAAACGGAAACCCGGATATTTACAATCATATCTCTAGTATCAAGCTGTTGTAATGACCCAGGAAATTGTGCTCTGGGGCAAACCTTTGGAACTGGATACACATAGACGTCCATTGTGAATAGCAAGGTAAGACTGCAAATATCTATCATAGTGATTTTAAGAACCGGCTGAGACGTGGTTCTATATAAAAAAAACAACAACAAAGAAATGAATGCCCCTTTGTTCAGGACAGAGCATACTGCTACGAAGACATGTGGTTTTCTGCACTTTCAGCGCCAAGTTAAAAAACAGTCACTTGAGGGAAGAATGGAAAATATCTGCTCGTCGCTGATCTGGTCACAATTTTCGGAAGGGTGATGGTCACTTACCGGATATTGATTGGTTGATTTTCTGTATCAAATTGTTGATCCATGCAAGATAAGACGACAGCATGACATATACAGATTCCTGCTGACCGCATTCTATGCCGTGTGGACCGTATGAAACTAAGCCCACTACAGTCCCAGACGCTGTTTCGACTAAGGGTCCACCACTGTCTCCACTGCAGGAAGCCGTCCCATCCCCTCCAGCACAGATCATGGATTCTGGTGTGAAGTGGACACCATAATGTGTTTTGCATATATTGGGATCCTTTCCCAGCATAGTCGCTACGTTTAGCGTACTAGTACGGGTGGTAGTCTCGTCCGAACCCCAGCCGACAACAGTCAGATTTTTCTCAATGAAATCCTTAGCTCTGAAACAATGTACGATGTTTAGTCGAATACTTTATATAGAATATTTTTGTATAACTCTTTTGGTGGGGATGGAGTTGACGTCAAACGGGGGACTATTTTGAAATTTGATAATTTCTAGATCACCCACACACAAGTTGTCATGTTCAGAAAAGTCACTAGCAGGAATTGTTCAGAAATGTCCCGGTACTGAAGCTTTCTGTTGCAGAACGGCACTGGTTTTTATGAAACGTTCCCTTCAGAATCTTTTACGGCAGAGACCGGAGTACGGCAGGGATGCCCTCTGCGTTTATTACTATTCGAAATATATTTTGATCCCCTGTTAAAATATCTTGAAGATAAATTTCGAGGGGTACAGAGCATGGATGAAATTCTGAACCATAAAGGATTCGTTGACGACGTCACTACTATAACTTGTGACGATGAAGATAGCAGAACAGCGAATCAATGTGCAGAAGAGTACTATGTCATCTTGTCAAACTGGAACTTAACAAAAACAAATGCGAGATTTTGAATTTAGGAACCGAGGAGCTAGATACCAGTACCATCTTAGGGATCCCAGTAAAACCTGAAATTAAAGTTTTAGGAATGAGGATCACAAAGACATGGTATGTTACAGAGAAGGTAAACTGCCAGGACACAGTGGGAAGATTCATCGCAGCAATAAGTTATGGGTACGGGAGGCGACTAACCATCTTCCAGAAGGCAGATTATCTCAACATTTACTGTCTCCCAATTATATGGTACCTGGCTAACGTATCAGAACCATCAAAGCAAACTCTAAAAACAATAGAAAGGATAGTTTACAGATTCTTATAGAATGGTAAACAACCACCAAAATTAAAAATGTCAGACATGTACATCAAGAAGAAACATGGTGGCCTACAAATAATTAACACGGAAACAAAAACCAAGGAGCTATTTGTTTGAACTTTAGCTGAAGATATGACAGTAAGAGAAAACTCAGTTCTTAACTCATGGATTAAGCTACGGGAAGAAGGTAAGTCAGGATGGCCTCGCCAACTCGAATGCGGGTTCAAGGAGATTAAAGAACTGACACAACAAGGAGCAATAGACTTCCAGAAGAAAGAGACCAACAAAAAAGAAATAAAAAGATTCTTCGAGGAGAGCGTGACTCTACCAGATACCAAATTTGTCTACGATATCTACGATATTGTCTACGGAAGTCTACGAGACCCGGTAGTAGGGACGTGTGTAATAATTCAAAAATTCTCTGCGATTCTTCTTCGGTAATTTTCTTATCGTAGACAAATTTGGTATCTGGTAGAGTCACGCTCTCCTCGAAGAATCTTTTTATTTCTTTTTTATTGGCCTCTTTCTTCTTGAAGTCTATTGCTCCTTGTTGTGTCAGTTCTTTGGGTCTAGGCGAACCCCCCCCCCCCCCCCGGCGAAAACCCCCCCGCCAACCCCCCCCGGCTAAAAACCCCCCGTTACCAAAACCCCCCGGACCAAACCCTCCCCGGTACCAACCCCCCCCCCCCCCCCCCGACCAAACCCCCCCGGTACCAAAACCCCCCGGTACCAAACCCACCCCCATAAAAAAGACGGGTATGTAAGAGTAGAGTAACTGGTAGGTAGAGAGAAAGAGAAGAATATAACTACCCCCCCCCCGGTACCCCCCGACGAACCCCCCCCCCCCCCCCCCCCCCGAGTCCTTAGACACTCACACATATTAAGACTGGGAGACAGTTTTACCATTGACAAGCACGAGTAAGGTGAAGAGCTGGTAGAATTTTTCTGGGACTATCTTGAAAGTGCTATCACAAAACGAGCTCAACCTTTTCCTTGACCCAAAGGATCCTCCCATCAAGTCTCATAAAAAAATTCATTCCCTTCGAGAGTTATCCTGCTCACAGACGGATAGCAGGACAACTTTTGCGGTGTCATAGGTATCCCTCCGCTTATTGCCCATCTTCGGGTTTCTGGTATCAATCAGGGATAACTAAAGAGCAATCAGGCAAGGGGAGCTTCACATTGTACCAATGGGTGGCATCGTAACTGCAGCTTCTTCGCCAAGAAGGGTGAGGCATTGGGAAAGGATTTGTTGGGGGGATCGTTACACAGAGTGGAACTGGCTTTGATTTGATCATTCACATTTAAGACATCACTGACAACAGCTTCAGTTGAATGCGGGTGTTTGGTGACTTCAGCAATTAGTCTGTCACCATTAACCTTCACCTTCGCCTTACACTCCCTTTGTTTATCATTGTTCTGATACCCACTTTACTTCAGACATTCTTGTAGAGTCAAGCTTGCGAAAGAAGTTTATTCTACTCTTACTTTCTACCTACCAGTTACTCTACTCTTGCATACCCGTCTTTTTTTAGGGGGGGGGGGGTTTGGTACCGGGGGGGTTTGGTCGGGGGGGGGGGTTGGTACCGGGGGGGGGGTTTGGTAACGGGGGGGGGGTTTAGCCGGGGGGGGGTTGGGTGGGGGTTTTTTAGCCGGGGGGGTTGGGGGGGGGGGTTGTCCGGGGGGGGGGGGGTTCACAGGGTTTTTTTTTCGCCTAGACCCAAAGAACTGACACAACAAGGAGCAATAGACTTCCAGAAGAAAGAGACCAATAAAAAAGAAATAAAAAGATTCTTCGAGGAGAGCGTGACTCTACCAGATACCAAATTTGTCTACGATAAGAAAATTACCGAAGAAGAATCGCAGAGAATTTTTGAATTATTATCGGGTTCAAAGACTGACCCTGGGTCAGGCCAAGGACTGACCCTAACCCTGATCGGGTTAAAGAACTGACACAACAAGGAGCAATAGACATGGTGAACCCCCTACTACCTCCAAACGTTAAAGAACACATGTTTCTCCAAATCCACAACCTCCTCCCAACCGAAGAGAGAAAACACAGGATAAACCCGAACAGATATTCGGGCATCTGTACGAAATGTAACACGACCGGAGACATCGACCAGTTCCTACTAAGATGCAGAAACGCAGAAAAAAATATTGATCTGCTGGATAAGTAACAAAATCATTAAAAGAACATGAAGACGGATGGACAATCGAAAAGCAAATACACCTGAACGGAATAATAAAAGACCGAGCCATAAAAGCCGATAGAACTATCGCACACCTGATATCACTATATTGCTATTACTCATGGAAAGAAAGAGAACAGGAAGAAGAAGAAGCAATGATTAAAGTAGACATCGCATGGAGTAGGATTGGAAATAATACACATAGAAAGGTGATTGAAAAACTAGATGTAGAATTTGAAATAGATGTGATTTTGTAGTGATAAGTAAAATGAAAATCTATTGTATAAAAAAATTGTATAAAAAAGAGATAGAATAAAAAAAAATAGATGTAAGTAATGTTGAATTCGAGTTAATTATTGTTATTTTTGAATAGTGAAAAAAAGTAGATAATTATTTTAATTATGTTAAGTTTAAATGGTATAATCAAAGATAGGAAGAGATGAATTGTTAATTTTTGTAAAGATTTTTGAGCAATTTTAGTTTGAGTTGAGAGATTTGAAAATTTGATTATAAATATGAATATTCACTCAATCAATCTAAAATATTTGAGAAAGAATGATAAAGTGAATTGGTTATTATATTTTTAAGATTCTTTTGTTTTGTTTTTGTTGTTTTGTTGGTTTTTATGGGTCGAAAAGGGGATTTTTTTTTATAAATATGTAGTTTTATGCCACTGATGGAAAGGAACCCTATGGAGGAAGGGATCCTCGAAACAGGAAGTGCAAAGCGATCTGTATGATAATTTTTAAGGTAGAAGTACCCAGGTTTGGCCCATGGAATTTAAAATTAATTGCTCAAAAATAAAAAATAAAAACAAAATTAAGGATTTAAGAAAAGATTAAATTAGAATATGTAAGAATATAATTTAATTAGGTCGTAATTCAAATAATTTTTTGTTTAAATAGTTGTTTGTAGATATCGTGTTTATGTGTTTGATGGAGATAATTTGTAGTAATTGAGTAAGGTTGGTGCTAGTGTGTGTAGCCTAGCGGTGATGAATTACAAATTAAAATAATGAATGAATGAATGAAGTATTTTATTGCCCATTAAACAACACGGCGGAAAAAAAGATGGAATATGTGAAAAGAAAAGAAAAAAAACAATTACAAGAAAAACAAACAAAAAACAACATTAACCTAGTACAAAATCACAAGACAAAGAATCTTATCAAAAAAGAATACCCATCCAGGGGTGTTCAACATCTTTATGAACAAGGTTCGCAACCAGATTTTCAACGCTAAGCCCGGGGTCTGAGATAGAGTACCTCTGGATCAAATACTCTGGTCTGGATAAGATTAAAATTTAAATGATAGAAAAAAATGATAAATAAAATTATAAATTTAAATGATAGAAGTGAATTATAAAAATAAAGATTTTTTTTTATTAGAAAGTATAGAGTAGTACCATGAGAAAGAAAGTAAAAGTTTAAAGTAAATTAGATTAGATGTAAATGTTTGTTGAAATGTTTTAAAAAAAAAGGTAGTCATATTTTGAATGTTTAAAATAAAGATTTTTTCTTAGGATGAAAGTGTAAGTGACGTTAAAGCAGGTCAAATTGTTAAGATTTTCTGTATTAACGTCACTGAGTTGGAGGTGGAGACGTAGCCCCTGGTTTAGTTCAATCTAAAACAAGAAAAATGGAATAAGAAGCTACGCGGGAGAAAAAACAAGACCAAAGGTTCCGATGGGATCCCAAAAATTCAATATTTGATCCAGACAATTAGGTTTTGTCTTCGCCAGATCCAGTCTTCGCCAGGCCAAACAGCTAATCATTAAGAAATCCAAGCTCAGATATGGATTCAGCATGTGCTTTTACCTCTATAAGCCGATCGAAACGATCCTAGCTTACTTCTGTGAATTTTGCGGTTCTGGCGAAATTCAAGAACTACTTGTCCGGCGAAAAACTAAAGCTCAAAAACGGATTCGCCGTATCTCCTTACATCTAATCAATCTTATACAACATCTAATCCAACAATCTTATATCCAACATCTAATCAACTTGAAATAAAAATTTAACTTTTAACAAATTTTCCGGCTTTGGCCGGATTCCGGGCGAACTACTTGTCCGGCGATAAAACGGTTTTCGTATTCTTGTTCAGCATGCCTTCTTACCCCTATATCGAACATCTAATCAACTTCAAATAAGACTTCTACTTTTAACAAACTTTCCGGTTTTGGCCGGATTCCGTTCGTGTCCGGCGAGCAAACGGTTTTCATATTCGTGTTTAGCGTGTCTTTTTACCCCATAATCGACTATCACATTATCTGTTTAAAAATAAATTTGCTTGCCCCTTAATTTAAACCCCCTCCCCCACCCCTAAATGTAAAGCTACAGAGCCCATCTACGAAGTCGACCTTACTCTTGACCCAAAGAATGCCCACACCAAGTTTCATCAAAATATCTCATTCCCTTCGAGAGTTATCGTGCTTACAGACGGACGGACAGACGGACGGACGGACAACTTTTGCGATGTCATAGGTATCCCTCCACTTACGTTTTGGGATCCCAAAAGCTGAACAAGAACCGAGTAAAAGGAAGAACATAACAAAACGAAAAGAGAAAAACAATTGGCGGTCAATGACAAAAGATTTGCAGCAATACAAAGGAAGAAAACACGTAGTGCGAGTTAGTCAGTGGTCTTCCACTGGACAAAAGTACTGGTAACCACGGCTGTACGGCCGCTCCTTTCTGAACTAGCTTCTCTACAGTTTCGTCGGGTTCTGTCCGGCTAAATTTTCTCACTAGGTACCTATTGAGTAACCAGGTTTTCTTTCTGTATTTTAGGTAGCGAACATAAAAGGACGAGACACTAGACTACTCGGTGGTCGTGAATAATTGCCAGAATGGAGCGAGATATAAGACGCGGGGTAACGCCATAGTGTTCTATAGTTTACATCTGTAATTTCTTTCTGAACAGACCATCTAGCAAAGTAATTTGATGAATCGCATCCAAACATGATTTTCATTAAACATCAAAGTCACGGATGAAATCACAACAGCAAAAAAATAAATAAATAATATCTCTTCTTGACAAACGTAAATGTTCCGTACATACGTATTCAATGTCAGGACAAGTTACCGCTCGTGGAACAGTAATCTTCTAAAATGGATCTTATTGGAAAATTTGTCCTGAACCGAAATCTTAGTTTTGACAAATGTAAAATTTACAATACGTAAACAAAAATTTTATGTGTTGGAAAAGGAATAATCACACGGAAAAATTCCGTTTGCAAATGCTTATTTGTTGAGTGTAGGACTCAGATATAGCCAGTGGTGTACATGAGAACTATTCACTCAGCCAAGTGCTTTCACAATAGCTATCACAGACAGCATAATGATCGAGATAAAAAAAAAAAAAAATCGGATATTAGGATAGATATTTTGTAAAATTTCTTAGCTGTAGTTTATCATTCTATCTAACAGTATTTGTCTAATAGCTTGGCTGACACTTACCCATTGAATAATTACGAAACGAAATGGACGGCACAATTGCTATTTCAGCATGCCTCAGCACTATTATAAAATAGTTAAATTTTCCAAAACAAGGATCCGCTTTATAAAAAGTGTCTTGGGCCTTATGGTGCTTTCAGCCTTTCTCCTGGTCTGGGTCTCTGTCACTACTGCTACATGTTAGTTCGCATAAGTGTCAGTTCGCCGAAACCATAAAACTGACAGGACGTCCACACGTCAGCTCCCCTACAACGTCAGTTCATCCACACGTCAGTTCGCCTTAGCGTCAGTTTGCACACAAGTCAGTTGGTCCAAACGTCGGTTCACTCACCGCCAGTTGAACCACCGTCATTTCGCCTATTTTAGAAACCCGTCAGTTCGCCGACACTTCAGTTTACCTACACATCAGTTCACCTACACGTCGAATCGCCGACCGCAAGTTCAAACAAACGTCAGTTGAAAGAAACTTCAGTTTGCTTGCAATTTCCGTCACTACGCCCAAAGATCGAGAAAACTGGTTGACTGAACGGCTGAAAATCTCGGTGAACTGACATTTATGAAAATATACGGTGGTACCAATTGAGGCTTGTGTGATCTAACAGCAGTGGGCGAACTGACGTGTAGGCAAACTTTTGGATTTTAGGATTCGGTAAACTGACATATGGGTTAACTGTCGTTTATCGGAACTGAATTTAGGCGAACTGATGGTTGGTTAACTGACGTGTGGGTCAACTGACGTCTTGATCAACAGACGTGTGGGGCAACTGGCGTGTAGCTGAAGTTACGTGTGGGTCAACTGACGGATTTTGCAGGTCCACAGACATGTAGGAGGACTGTCAACAAAAATGTGCATATTGACGGGTTTCTAAGGCCAACTCAACTGACGTGTGGCGGTTTTGACGGGACCCCGCAGCGACGGGAGCCTGCATGTTAAATTTTGAAATGTCGAAAAGATACTTCATCAAATTAGAGTTAGGGGGGTAGGATATACCGCATTACATTAAGCAATCCGGATGAAGCGATTGAGTGAGAAAGTGGCATAATAGGACTGTGGACGATTATTATTCTATTTGTTGAAAATTTCAAATGTACTTGCCTAGGAGAGGAGGGCAACTTCGCTTTCCCAACAGACCTGTTGAAAGAAAAATGTTCCTTCGTATAAATGACCGCAATGTCATTACTGTAAGGTTGGGTCCTGTACTCAGGATGAATCTGGAACGAGGAGACACTAAATCCGGATGAATCTATGTTGTCTGTCTGACCAGCGACGACTGTCAAATTATCTGCTGTGACTTTATCCAAACAATGGGCTGCCATGAGGACGACATCAGGGCCGATAATAACAGCACCGCAAAAGAAATCATTATCTTCTTTTGACTCCAAGGCAGCGATATAGTTGTAGTTGGTTATGTTGGTTGGGCGTCCACCGGCCACCAGTGGAAGTATGGCTAGAATTTGAAATTGGTTTGTCAAAAGAGTATTCCATCTGTAGCACCAAATCAAAAGCCATGCGGGCAGTCAACAAAGCTAATGCTGAAGCCGTTTTTACCCTTCTACCTCACCATTTTGGCAAATATTTTCATGGTTTGAGACTAGGCACAACAGTCAAAGGTGGAATACTTTTCTGCCCCGAACCTTCATTCTGCGATTGTCCCTGAACCAAAGACTTTTGCGGGCGGAAGTAACTGCAGGAAAAGCCACCGTCTAGTTTAGGGGTATGGTTTTAGTCTAATAGTTTTGCTAATTTGTTTGCCGAGCGCCTGCCATATGCCGATCGCAATTCCGTTTATCGGTCGGGTGGTCGGTCCTACCATTGTGATTTGTGGTGCTTCGGACGTCTTAGGACGATGAAACTTGTCAGGCATATTAGGAACACAATCAATTAGACCTGAAAATAGTCAGTTTACCGATCCATTCATCTGGGAGAGTGGAAGAAAGGGAGCCCGAACGTTAAGTCGTGCTTAACTTTTGAACGGAAGATCGGATGATTCGAGTAAACTGACTTTGATATTGTAATTTTCTCTGTCAGATCATCATGGGGGAGTGGAAGGAAGGGGAATCCGGAATATTGAGTTCATGCGTAATTTTTGAACAGTTGATCGGATTCCAGTGAAATTCAAGAGTTGAGAGGACTGTTATTTGTCTTGTTCTGAGCGAATCCGACAACTGTGTGGGGGCGGGGCTGGGGGGGTGACAATAAGATCCCTGGCCCGCTTAGACTGGACATATTGGGCAAACTAGTGGAAAAAAAGCAAATGCTCGAGACAAATTATTGGGGGAAGCGGAATGGATTCTGTTACTGTGGAGGAATTGTAGGGAGGAGAATGGAATTCCGGTGAGCGCAAGTTAAAGTACTTTCAGAGGTGCTAGCCGCTAGGACTAAGGAAATAGGCTGGAAGATTTGAGAATGGACAAGATTGGCCTAGAAATTAACACTTCGTGCTCATCTTAACCCCAAAATAGAAAAATACTTTTCAGCAAAAAAACTGTTTTCATCATCCCTATGATCGCATGATATTTTTGTCTCAACGGTTTGCGTAAACATAAACTTATAGCTACCTTGAAGTGTGCATTTTAAACGCAAAGTAAAAAAAAATAATTTCAACTAAATGATACGCTTTATGATCTCCAAGGGCCCATGATCATTTTCGCCTCAAAGGTTTTGCTTAAAAATGAACTTAGCACCCTTTATTGAAGCATATTAACCAAAAATCTAAAGAAATATTTTTGCCCAAATAGAACC
Organism: Branchinecta lindahli; assembly: GCA_023053555.1. Lineage (NCBI taxonomy): Eukaryota > Metazoa > Arthropoda > Branchiopoda > Anostraca > Branchinectidae > Branchinecta > Branchinecta lindahli. The sequence continues at coordinate 28,947,936 of JAKZAO010000011.1, forward strand.
TCAAGCCTCAGGGCTCAAAAATTACGATTAAACAAGTTATAGTGCCGGAGGGCGGTGAAAATCAAAAGGGATTTACCTGCATTAGTAGTATTCAGCCATACTAAGATCTGAAAGACGGCGAATTTCTTCATTTTTGGTCGGATACAGTTTCAAAACGAAGTTTCAACAAAGGGTCATGGAGCTAAAAGGCAAGGTAAAATAGATCAACTACAAAATCACACATGTCACCACAGGAGAAATTTCCCATCTCGGTACCGGTTCCTCCAATTTTTTTTTAATTTGAACCAAGACAGAAGTCGGATAGAGAGCACGACAAAAAAATCTTTTGGAAACTGTTTTTGTTGATCATCTTTTGGAAAATTAAAGTCGATTAACCAGTGCAACAAGACTTGTGAACTGCTAGCTTTTTTAATATGTGTCTTCCTTTATTACATAATACATTCAAACAGCAACCTGGTGTGCAGAAATAATAAAAAACAAAGAACCAAGACGGAAAACCGGAAAACCATTATTAAGTCTTTACTTTTAACCTTCCATTTTTTAGAAGCGGAAGAAGTGAAAAAGAATCTATAAAACACGTAATGGATGTTTGGAATCGTCCTATCTCCGTCTCTAACCTTCGTTGAATAATCCGCGCTTTTCCACAGTTGAAAAAGAGTGCTGCTCCGTCAAGTGGGAAATTCAAAAAACTGCTATACTATTTGTACGGAAGACTGACCACTCGCCATTACAGTGGTTAACCTCAGTTAAATAGACCAACAGACGATTGGCAAGATGGTTCGCCAAACTTCTGGAATATGATTTCGAAATCAAAGCAAGATCAGTAGCAGCTTTTGGGACAGGAATTATTTTTTGAAACTTACGGTAACCAGAGTAATCGCTTGTATTATTGAAAGTGGAATTGCAGTAATTTTAAGGTAAACCTTTCTCGAATAGCTAGCCTACATTAGTTCTAAGATTAAGATATGTTTCGATAATTAACAAATTTCGAATTTATTCGTTATTATAAGTAAGAGATTTGTTACTCATACAGTTCCTGGCTTACCTGGCTTCACTTATTGGTGACATTATACATCTGTGAATGGTCGTTGTTATAATAAACGTTATTTAACGATGGATTAGAAGAACTGGCATGCCAGCTAGTTCCTCAAGAAGTGGTTGATTGCTAGCTGAGACAGCCAAGTGAGAAGTTATGCTACTTAACTCCAATACTTTGCCAGCAAGATGAACACCCAACCTTTCTTTCTCTTTAGTAATGGACCGGATTTCATGTTTCCAAACTACGGAGTTACAATCTGGTAACCAAAAGTTTAACTGAAAAGCCAAAATATTTGTATACCTCTGTTTGAATACACTGTAGTATTTTGACTCCTCTAAGAGGTTTTATTTTTTCGTGAAGTACCTAGTCTAGAAGTCACGCTGGAAATCTCCGGTGCTTCTAAGACCAATAAAATTTAGTCAAGAGGCGGAAAATGGAATATCTGCAAAACGTGCGTCTCAATGGCCTACAAAGTGAACATTCTGAAATGTTGTATTCCAGACTGCAGATAAACATCAGAATCAGCATGTACAGGCGAATGCCAAGTGCTTCCTTATTACTTTCCATATTCAGGTCACTTTCACCTTATGGCTTGTAATAACAATCTGCCATTTCGGCAGTTCATGCCGTTGTAGTTCCTAAGCATTTCAAACATAGAAGTACGTCCGTAAAGAGTAGAAAGATATCGGTGCCGTTGTAGTTCCTAAGCATTTCAAACATAGAAGTACGTCCGTAAAGAGTAGAAAGATAAGACGAAACTCGTCAGCTAAAATTTAGTATTAGTGGATATCAGATCAACGAAGATGCACGTTTTTTTCGGGTTTCCACCCTTACAGAAAAATATGATGGGTAATCACACTGTCATATCTCAGCCTTAATCGGTTAAGCTTTAAGCCTCTTAGCAATAAGATTAATTCGATAGTTTAAAGGAGACTTCGGCTTATCTAGTTTAAGGAAAAAAGAGGTTTTGTTTTGGGAAAAGATGCTACAGATGCCACAAGTTCAAATCGCCAAGGCATCGGACAAGGATAGCTAAGGGATCCCCCAGGTTAAGCAAATATTCAGCCACTGTGGTCTGTCAGAATAGTGGAATAATGGTGATGGACCTCGACTTCCTGTTGGTTAGGCCCCCTCTTGGGTAGAGAAGGCGGTATATTGGGAGGGCTAAGGGTCGGTCCTGTCCTTAATCATGTCCGACTTATGATGGTATGGAGGGGAACTTGAAACAAAAATGGATGTGCAGGGTCATTTGAAATAGTTGTTTTATAAGTATTAAACAGCTGGCGAGGTTCCTCAGGGTAAACCTAGCCCATAGGGATAGGTGCTTACAGACGGAATTATTTTTGTTTGATTGTGTTTATTTTTCATATATTTGCTTTGTCCTTTGGCTCTTAGTGTAAATATCATTTTATCTAATCTTATCTAACGTTTAACTGAATAGAAAACCCCCCAAAATGCGTTTCTTTGTTTTTCCCTTATCCACGGATAATCGATTTCATCGAATGAACTTATTCTTTGGAATTGGTGGTAACACAATGCCCCTATACATTAAAAATATTCACCAACTACAAATGGAAGGCATTGCCAAAAACTAAAATAAAAAGGTCCAGTTCTATGCAAAACCGATCTGATACCGTCCGTGGCCGAATGGTTATCGCACCAAACTCACGAGCGAAGGGTCGCTGGTTCGAGTCTCGGTTGTGCCGACCGTTTGGTTTAGGGCGAGGGTTAGTGGCGTTTCCCCGTAAGACAAGCCAAAAGTCCACCCAGCTTCAAATGGGTACCTGGAGAAATCTAGGGAAAAGCACGGGAAAGTGTCGGATGACTTGCCCCCAACCACGCATTGCACCCCGGCCGAGGGCAGAGAATCAGGAGATCGGCACCTGCGCTACGCGAACCCTAATCGGTTTGCATGCGAAAGTTTGCTTTTTTTTTTTTTTGCTCGCGTATCTCGTATTAGAAATGCAGACCTTTGTTGAAATTCTAATTATCTGCGTCTGGATGAATTTTTGGTTCTCGTGCAAGCTTCTCACATTCTGAATATTCTTACTTTAGCCCCGAGTGAAAAAAAAATCATGTGTGTTTGTATCAAATGTAAAAAATAAGTTGCTTTTTCAGATAAACTTAGAAGTTTAACTGAAAACCAAACTTTTTTTTTGTATCAACTAACTGAACAAACTGCACCATAGTTGGCCAGTGTGCTTTTTTTTCAATATGGTCTTCGTATGATGTTCAAAATATCTACGGCAGTCCTAAACAATGCAAAATTCCATTTGACGTGAAAATTTTTAAAAGTGGCCAGTGATCAGCTCACGGAACGTTACTAACTACTTGAATGCTACTTTTTCGTAAATCGTTTTCTTTGAGCATACTCAACAAGACAGGGAATTTCCACTATATGAAAATAGATTAGTGGCGTTTTTGATTGCCGATGAAATTTCCCCGGTAGACGAAGGAAGTTTGCCGATTCGTGCTTATTTACTGTTTTCGATAGCCGATAGCCGATAGCCGATAGCCGATAGCCGTTGGAGGCAACGGCTATCGCCTATCGGCGAGTCCGAGGCCGATAGGCGATGTACAGGAATTTAGGCGATAGACGTTAGCCGTTGAGCACAAAAACAGAACAACAGCTATCGGCCATCGGCTATCGGCTTCCGGCGAACGTCAAAAACGCCAAAAAGTCAAACGGCTACGCTATCGCCGAACTCATCGGCAATCAAAAACGCCACTATTACCCTTGAATCGTGGAGCAATAAACAACCCATTTTCATCGGGTCTTCGAACTTCTTTGAGTGAATCAGTGATGGGTAACTAGATTGTTCTGTCTTAGGCCTTTTCAGTTAAACTTCAACGAGTTCCTTGTTAAAGTATCCAAGATATGTACTTGTTTGTGAAATTGTGAGTAAGTTTTGGATGAGGTGCAACCCAAAAGAAACTTCCATCCCTGAACCAAATCCCAGCACACAACTCTGATCATAAGCGATTTCAAAATCATAATCACGTTTTAACAAATCGGGTCGATGGGTCTTCATACATTAGCTCCTAGTCCTCCTGAGTAATCAGTTGGGAAGAGCTATGAATATAAAGGTTTACCTTGTCAATGGACGTCCTACGCATGGAAGCCAGGAAACAAACTAGACGTTCAAGCATTTCCTTCATTAGCGACACCTGTTATTTTACACTGATAGAAGTGTTCTTCCATTTATGACCAGCAAACAATCTGATCTCGACCAGAATGCATTCAAGACGAATATTAACCACAAGGTCTTAGAGACGCTCAAAATGGAAGACTTTTAAAATATTGTTCAGAATTAGCTAATCGGCATAGACTGGGGGGAGGGTACGGGTATGAAATCTGCTGAAATCCGGCAACTCTCAAGATAGAGCGTGTTCCACCCTTATAATAATAGTAACGATTAGCTACTTTTTTTTCCCAGCCTCGTCACAAGCTTCCACTCTTAGTTACTATTTGTGTTCCAACCTCACCAAAAATTACCACGCTGACCGTTCTAGCTTTCTTGAATAGTAACGAACAGTAACTATTTGCTTACCGTACTCGGGATCTTAGTAAAAATCTCTGTAACGTGATTGGTCGGATCAGCCCGCGGCATGATCTTTGACGGGAAAAAGAAAAAAGCGTTCCAGCCTTGATGCTAAGAAGCATCGTAACTACGGTGACTAGCGTAGTAACTATGGTAAGTTAAAATGGAAAACGCTCATAATTTCTTGTATAAAAGCGACGTCCGAACGACTTCCAAGTCCCCAGCCACGCTGACTTCAGTTTACACTGATGGAAGTGTTCTTCCATTTATGCGCATCAAACAATCTAAACTCGGCTAGAGTGAACTGACGACGAATATTAAACCATCGGGTGTGACAGACGCTCAAAATGGAAGACTATTAAAATATTCTTCACAACTCGCTAATCGGGAGTGTCTTTACAGGCATAGACCAGGGGGAGGGGACGGGTATGAAATCCACTGACATCTAACCTGATATCCTGATAGAGGGTGTTCCACCCTTCTAACAACAGTAACGATTAGCTACTATTTTTGTCCCAGCTTCGTCAAAAGTTACCACGCTGACCGTTCTAGCCTTCTCGAAATAGTAACAAACAGTAACTATTTGCTTACCATGCTCGGGAGCTTAGTAACTATGAATCTCTATAACGTGATTGGTCTGATCAGCGCGCGGCACGATATTTGCGCGGAAAAAGAAAAAAGCGTTCCAGCCTTGATGCTAAGAAGTGTTGTAACTACAGTGACTAGCGTAGAAACTATGGCAAGTAAAATGGAACAAGATCATAATTTCCAGTATAAAAGTGCTGTTTTAACGACTTCAAAGTCCCCAGCTAAACCACTAGCCACATTTCTAATTCCAAATTTTGTAAAAAAAAAAAAAGAAATCCATCAAACTCCAACATCTTTTGAAATTGGTTAATAATAATAACAATAATAATACAAAGAAAGAGAAACGGCTTACTAATAATTAAGGCTTAATAATAATAAATAAATAATAAAATAGAAAAATTTTTAGAAACATAATAGAAAATATAAGTTATTTTGATAGAAACATAAGTTTGCATTACGTTTCTCCTTGCCGGATCGAGGTACTGCAGATCTCGCTGAAAAGGGCAATCGCAGCAATAGTTGGCCTGGAACATGTCACGGGGAAAACAAAAGGTTGCAATATTGTATCTGTATCTGATGCTTGCAGCTGCCAAATCAACAACTGTATTGGCAGGTCCGGTCAGCCGTAGTTAACTTTTAGGGAGAAAACTCGTCATCACAAAATGTTTTATCTATCCAAAGGACCTGTTGCCACGATTTTCGATCAATGCGACGAATTGTTGGAGTTTGGTGGACATTATTACCAAGTTCTTGAAAAGTTCCTTAGTGACTGATTAACTATGGCCTAGGATAAAAGAGTTGAATAAAAAATTGTTTCCGAAGATTTACAGAGTTTTAGCCTTGAAGTCAGAGCCGAGCAGTAGGATGCGAGATTCAATTGTTAAAAAAAAAACTTAAATCGCCGAAAACATATTTCAATTCAAACCCCGGAACAGCTCCGAGAGGAGTTTCGTGGTTGACTAGCACCAGTTTTCCGTTCTCGTTGAGTTGCCATTTACAGACGGACCTACAGATATTTGTTGAGAAATGTGTACAGTAGCTGGGAGAATAACTACTATTTTTTCGCATTGTTTTTGCATCGGGTTTCTAAGAAAACGTTTTCTTGTTTTTTTTTCATTTTGTAACATCCATCCCGTACTACTGGGGCTGACTAGACTGCGGATGTTTCGGACAATAAATTTTAATATGCTTTTTACTCAACTTCGTTTTATTATGTAAAATAAAAAGTAAGCCTGGAATCGAAAAAGATACATTTCCTAGATAAGGGAACCCTCTTTTCCCCAACCCTCTTTTTCCTATTAGCCCCCAAGCAAATCCGGGGTATGGTAATTTGAAACTGATGGCAGGAACTTCAACTTCAATCCAGTCCATTACATTCAGAAGTGCCATGAAAAAAACAGGACAAAACCAAAGTGTTGCTCTGGCAACACACTTAACGTGCACCTTAGGGATCCTTAAAAAAAATAAGGCATGGCTTGCCTACACAAGAGGAAACGGCTCTTTTCTTTGTCTCCATGAAAATGTCTGCGATTACTTAGGTCATAATTGATGTAAAACAGACAGTAAGGCTTTTATTTCTATATCTGAACTACTGAATTGGAAATACACAGGAAATTACTATAGAGCGAATGCAAACAAATTGTTTCTTGTTGTCTTGGGTTGAATTACTTCTTGCAAATGGCAGGCTTTTTCCGTCCACAATCCTGAACATCCCAAGTTCCTGATTCGTGCCGCATTACGACACAGCCTTTCTCCCCCGATGTTTTTTTTTCATACCAGTTCAAGTACGTGGCGTTAGATTTGTCCGACCATTCCCTAAGACTATCCATTCCAATCCATGACCAGTGACCGCCAATATCAGTAGTCATCCAATACTTGAACACAAACTCTTGTTCGATTTTGTTTCTAAATGACACCAGGTCTCCACCAAGAAGCCGACATCCATCTCGAGCTTGCTCCCAAGTGACGGACTTGGGTATGATGTAATAGCAATAGCAAAGCCAGTCTAACTCTTCTCCGTAGCATTTCGTCTTTCCCTCGCATCGCAGGGACTGTTGAGTTTCAAGCAATGTCTGTATCTTCTTAAGCCTGGATGTGGCACATGACATAGCTTTGGTGAGACTCCCCTCGCAAGTTTGGCCAGCTGCCACCCCAAAGACGATAAATAAGGTTGTCAAAAGTTTCAGTACTGAGAACAGTGTTGGACTGAAATAAAGAAGCTAGTTCAACAACGAGTAGAAAATCCTGTGATTCTAATTAGAAATGAGACCAACAACTGCTTCTCTTTCCTTAAATGAGACTTGACCCAACATAAGGAGGATTGTCAGATGTTGATAAGTTTAAGAACACGCTAATCTCGACCAAAGTCCCGAGGAAGAATACCAACACACTTGCATGGCACCATAAAGCTAGTCATATAGAAAATGATACAATAGCCTATGTTCATCATAAATTCATCCTAAACGTAATCCTCACCACTTTTATACTTTGCAATTTTTCTCCGTCAATCTACCAGCAAGAAGCTCTATGGTCCCAAACTGTCTTAGTTAAAGTGACTCATGGCCCCGCCCCAAAAAATGGGCTACAGTGTCTCTCCGGCCAAACGAAACGGGAACCCATAATCGTTCATATTAAACTATCCCAGTTTCTCATCTTCTCCAAAACATTTTTGTTTTAAGCCCAATTTGCAAAGAAATCGTAAATATTCCTTTGTTTTTGTGTTGTTGTTTTTCATATATAAGATAGGCTAGGTTGATAATCATGAGTTGTTATGTTTAGATGTTTATTTATAAGATATAAATTGTAACAGGAATTTGCAGCACAAGTCCTTAGGACTTTCTTTTTGCTGCAATAATTATTAGGCGTGTCATTTTTATTTATGTTTATATTTTGGATAAAAATAAAACCTACCTACCTACCTCCCTACCCAAGCTGACTGCGAATCATATTTATTTATTTATTTATTTATTTATTTATTTGTGACCCGCTTTTTGGATAACAGCGGAGTATGAGTAAATACACAAAGGAAAATACACATATTAAAACACTAAACAAGAAAATGTAAATAAACATGACCACATTCTTTTCATATAATTTAACAACACACTAAATAGACCTACAGAATTTTACACAATGACAAGCACATTAAACGGGTTCAGGATTGAAAAACTGGCCAATAATTTCGTGGGCTGACAAGGCAGGATGTTTGTGGAGGGTAAATAAATTTGAATGTGAATGAAGGAGTGTATTGATACTATCCTGGACATTAAAATTCGAAACCAATTTACTATTACGGAAGGATTTTGGAAGATACATCAGAAATTTACAGTACTTAAAGAAACAACTTCTCAAATTTTTTACATCTTTTTTCCTTAGGATATGGTAAATTCCGGAACAGTTGTAAATATATGGGCCGCAAAAAGCACTATACAACCTCCTGATATTTGACAGTGCAAAACGGAGATATCAGCTGACATTTATTAGAGCTATATTTTGGCCCTTCTTGTCAAGGGTCCTCTTCAAACTTATGAAACTTGTGAAATATAGTTCTAATAAATTTCAGCTGATGTATCCGTTTTGCACTGTCAAATATTACGAACTCGTATCATCCTCCATTCGAGAATATTGGAAATGGCTTAAGAGATTTTGCAAGAGCACACACCTCTGCTTGTCTAGAAATATCTAACACCTCACAGAAAGAGCAATGCTAGCTTCAGAAAAGTTAGAGTAACAAAAAACGAATATTTAGGCTAAATTAGAATCATATGAAATCTTTGAAAAATATTCAGACAGTAGGTATTAGGTAAGGTTAATTGTCATACTGGAGAAAACGTTTGTTAAGAGAGTTAGATAATCATTTTACCGAAAGATTGAAATGAACTAATCCGAAGTCACTGCCACTGCCAATTCTTCAATTTCGACTAGCTTAAATTAAAAACATACTTGCGACGTAATCTCAAATGACCGGTCTTACAGGTTTTCAGCAGACTGGCACTAAGACTGGACCTTTGGACCGTAAAAAATACTAATGTTGTACTCTGGGATTTTGTTAAGGTTAAACGGATTGAACTTTCACTCTTTAGTCTCACGAGAGTTTTCACGGGGGTTTTACTTATTCTGGGAATATCCTGTGGGTTGACGTTGGCTTTACTTTGGGAAGAGAAGTGAAGGAAGGTCGGAGAAACAGTATATTAAGTAGAATATACATGAAGTGGTTATATTTGAGTATTTATTCTTGTAGTTCAGTAATGTCAATAAATTAATGTAGTAGCTGAGCTCTCGATTCCGTTCAGGCGTAGGATTTAGAAGCTGAAAGTACAACTCTTGCATGTAATAAGATAGGACGTAACAGTGGTGCGCAGCGGTGTGCCTGAAGGGAGGAGAGAGCTTTGCTAGTCCTAGTTAGGAAGCTATGTACTTGCAAGTTATGTGATGTTGCTTTAGATTAGAACCTGTACCTGTTAAGGGAAATATTTAGTAAGCGTGCTGCGACGTTAGGCTCACACATCTTTTCTGATTCTCTTTTATTTTCGTCAATGTAAGCTTTTGCACAATGGAGCCTCAAACTACACTGAAACCGATATAATGATTAGCGGTGTCTGTTGGGAAGTCTGACGTTAGCGAGCTCATTAAAAATACGAGATTATTTTCGAAAATCACTGAATGGAAAAGTTTAAAGGTTTACTGTGTTGCGAGAGCAACACTTTGGTTTTGTCGTGTTTTTTTTTTTTTTTTTCCTAGTACCCCGATTTCAGCTTATTACTATAAAGTGGTAAGGGTCTAACCTGTGCGGTTTTTACGGAAAGTGTGAACCTTAGGCCGGATTGATGAATATGACATTACATTTCGTAAAGCTCCGTAGAACTCTTGCCTGGGGCCAAAAAGGATTATTTTTGCTTGTAATTGAGCCAGAGCCTACAGTGTGTGAAGTGAAGTTGAGTTATGTAGCCTATGTCAGAGAGGAGTATCTGAAGTTATGCAGCCATGCTTTCGTTTCATCGAACCATGTTTCTGCGTTCGAGTGGTAAGCTCCGTTCTAGCAGGCAAGCAGACAGGCACCAGTTTCAAATTGAAGATGGACTAAAATCTTATAAGTGCGAAATATGTGCGACAGTTCCCCGGCCCCACAGCCAATACTTCTTCTTTGAGTGATAAATATAAACATTTTCAGAAAAAAAGTGGCATTTTCCCACTGGTCCGATAGTGCTGCCATCTATTGTTTGTACCGATTGCTGTTCGTGATTTCTGCTCACTTTATCATTCCATTTCTTACACTTGGGATTGAGGAAGAGAATTGGTATCATACGTGCCTCTTAAACTTTAAAAGTTTTCTCATTGCTAAAGATATTAGAGCTTATCCTTTCCTCCTTTCTAAGTGGTGATATCAGAAAGTTGGCCTACGGCAAAAAAGTCAACTTTTGAACTAATACAGATAAAAAAAATTTCACCAGGAATCGATAGACCTTGATGAGCTGATCAAAGCATATGACATCCGTTTTTTGGTACGAAAATTCCTTCATGAGATACAACAGTTTGAAAGTTTTGAGGGGTTGACAACTTCAGTAGTAAGGTACACACTGAAACCAAAAATAGGCCGATCCCATTTGTGAGACATTTAGTGGACTTGTAAGCAACAATAGGCTGTTAGAGCATAATCATCTTCGGCAATGAGGGGTTAGCCATTTTGGCTATTTGGTGTACCTACAATTTGTTTCCTGTATTTTGTATGGTAAGAAAACTTTCGTACCATATCTATCACAGGGAGATTGACTTGTACGTAGGAATCGGTTGCTAGAATCTTTGGTGATGAGGGGTTGGCAGCTTTTGGTAGTTGGAATACCTATTATTTTTTATCACTGTATTTCATGGTAAGAACGATACGGTACCATGTCTATACGGGGAGATGAACTTGTCAGTAAGAATCGGTTGCCAGAAGGGCTTCACGAGGGGCTAGAAACTTGTGCAAATCAATGCAGGTTTTTTTATCTCTATAAATCTGAGGGTGAGAAGCTGGTCTCTTTGGTCTATCCCTGTACCTTAGAATCTCTACATATAACCTTGATATAACCGAGAATTAAGTGTTTACGTAACGGAGACAAATAATATTTTGAAACAACGACTCAGTTTTACAATGATCTGTAAAGAGGCATGTAGGGTATTTTGATCCAGAAAAGCTACGGACAGCTTTATGATACCGACTAGGTTATATAAGATAATGTACCAAGTTTTCACCAGTCCCGATGTCTAAGACTGAAAAGGATAAAGTTCAACTATTCGCAAAGTCAATTTAGTCCCTACTTCCGATATTCTGTATTTCTTTAAAACCCGAGGTAGCCTATAGCCATGTAATTTCGGATTATAAATTGGTGCACATTTTATTTGATGGTCGATCACTGTAACTTAGAAGTAAGTCTTGAGGGGTTGACAACTTTAGTGGTAGGATACACATCCAAACAAAGAATAGGTGGAATCCAGTTGGGAGAAAAGTCAGGGACTTTGGAAGTAACAATCGGATGTTAAACCATAATCATCTTCGGCGGTGAGGGGTTTCCGATGTTTCCTACTTTGTGTACCTATTTTGTTTCCGGTGTTTTTGATGATAAGAAAAGTTTGGTTTATGTCATCGCTCAAGAATCGGTTGCTAAAGCATTGTCATTTTCATGAGATGCTACAATGGTCTATGGTGATGATCTATCACTGTAACCTAGAATTAAGTGTTAACGCAAAGGATACGAAATGATTATGAAAAACAACGACATAGTTTTGCAATAATTATTATAGTGGCTGGCATCTATGGTATTTTGATCCTGAAAAATAACGGATGGCTTTATAATACCAACTAGGTTATATAAGGTAATGTTTCAAGTTTTCCCCATTTACAATATCCACGATTGAAAAGGATAAAGTTGAAATGTTTGGAAAGTTGATTTAGTCCTTAGCCTACTTCCGATATTCAGTTGTTGTTTTTTTAACGCTGAGGGAGCCATTACATGTGATAACAAATTGTGTCATCAGTTCAGAAAAAGATTCTTCTTGGATTGGAACATACCATTTTGAAAACCTCGATGGGTTGACAAATTCAGCATTAAACCGTTAGCGAAGAAACAAAACCAAAGTATTGCTCTCGCAACACTTCACGTCGCCCTGGCAACATAGGTCTAGTTTAGGCTTGAAATTATCAGGAGACGCATTTCAATTCTGGACTTCCACTCCTTTTGACACCCTAGAAGATTTCAAGCAAGCATTTCTGTTGAGGTTCAACAAGAACAAAATAACGGGAGTTGAAATACGGTAAATTCGAACTAAAACCCAACCACTCGGTAATTGAGTACGCAGCTCTAGTAAAGCAGGCTTGCGAGGAGAAGTTTGGTTATGAAGTCGACCCTTCCCATTATCATTCATGACCTTGCCTCGACAACGAAACCGGATCCGCCTCAGCAACGAATACGGATCCTACCTTGACGACGAAGCCGGATCCGGCCTCGACAAGAGCCCGGATCCTGCCTCGACAACGAACCCGTATCCTACCTCGGACAAGGAACCCGGATCCTACCTCGACAATAAACACGGATCCTGCCTCGACAAAAATTCTGACAACGAACCCGGATCCTGCCACGACAAGGAACCCGGATCCTAACTCGACAATAAACACGGATTCTGCCTCGACAAAAATTCTGAGAACGAACCCGCCTCGTCAACAAACCCGGATCCTGCCTCGACAACGAACCCGGATTCTACATCGACAACGAACCCGGATCCTGCTTCGTCAACGAACCCGGATCCTGCCTAGACGAGTCAACGAACCCGGATCCTGCCACGTCAACGAACCCGGATCCTGCCTCGTCAACGAACCCGAATCCTGCCTCGACAACGAACCTGGATTCTACCTCGACAACAAACCCGGATCCTACCTCGACAACGAACGCGGATCATGCTTCGTCAACGAACCCGGATCCTGCCTAGACGAGTCAACGAACCCGGATCCTGTTTCCACTTTGGACTTAGTCAAAATTCAGTCAACGAACCCGGTTCCGGCATCGACAAAGAACCCGGATCCTGCCTCCACTTTGGACTTAGTCAAAATTCAGTCAACGAGCCCGGACCCTGCCTCGACAACGAACCCGAATGCTACCTCGACAACGAACCCGGATCCTGCCTCGACAACGAACCCGGATCCTGCCTCAACAACGAACCCGGATCCTACCTCGACAACGAACCCGGATCCTGCCTCGTCACCGAACCCGGATCTTGCGTCGTCAAAAAACCCGGATCCTGCCTCCACTTTGGCCTTAGTCAAAATTCAGTAGAATAACCCTGATCCTGCCTCGTCAACGAACCTGGATCCTGCCTCCTCTTTGGACTTAGTCAAAATTCAATCAAAGAACCCGGATCCTGCCTCGACAACGAACCCGGAACCTGCCTCGACAACGAACCCGGATCCTGCCTCGACAACGAACCCGAACCCGGATCCTGCCTCGTCAACAAACCCGGATCCTGCCTCGTCAACGAACCCGGATTATGCCTCGTCAACAAACCCGGATTATACCTCGACAACAAACCCGGATCCTGAATCGACAACGAACCCGGATCCTACCTCAACAACGAACCCGGATAATGCATCGTCAACGAAACCGGATCCTGCCTCGACAACGAACCGGATCCTGCCTCGTCAACAAACCCGGATCCTGCTTCGTCAAAGAACCCGGATCCTGCCTCGACAACGAACCCGGATCCTGCCTCGACAACGAACCCGAATCCTACCTCGTCAAAGAACCCGGATCCTGCCTCGTCAACAAACCCGGATCCTGCCTCGCCGACGAACCCGGAACCTGCCTCGACAACGAACCCGGAACCTACCTCGACAACGAACCCGGATCCTGCCTCGTCAACGAACCTGCCTCGACAACGAACCCGGATCCTACCTCGACAACAAACCTCTACGGAACCTGCCTCGACAACGAACCCGGATCGTACTTCGACAACGAACCCGGATCCTGCCTCGTCAACGAACCCGGATCCTGCCTCGTAAACAAACCCGGATCTTGCCTCGTCAACGAACCCGGATCCTGCCTCCACTTTGGACTTAGTCAAAATTCAGTCAACGAACCCGGATCTTGCCTCGTCAACGAACCCGGATTCTACCTCAACAACGAACCCGGGTCCTGCCTCGACAACGAACCCGGATCCTGCATCGACAACGAACCCGGATTCGTTGTCGAGGTAGGATCCGGAATCGTTGACGAGGTAGGGTTCGGGTTCTTTGACGAGGCAGGATCCGGGTTCGTTGACGAGGCAGGATCCGGGTTCGTAGTTGAGGCGGAATCCTTGTTTGTTGTCGAGGTAGGATCCGGGTTCGTTGTCGAGGTAGGATCCGGGTTCGTTGTCGAGGCAGGATCCGAGTTCGTTGTCGAGGCAGGATCCGGGTTCGTTGTCGAGGCAGGTTCCGGGTTCGTTGTCGAGGCAGGATCCGGGTTCTTTGACTGAATTTTGACTAAGTTCAAAGTGGAGACAGGATCCGGGGTCGTTGTCGAGGCAGGTTCCGACGAGGTTTGTTGACGAGGTAGGATCCAGGTTCGTTGTCGAGGCAGGTTCGTTGACGAGGCAGGATCCGGGTTCTTTGTCGATGCCGGATCCGGGTTCGTTGACTGAATTTTGACTAAGTTCAAAGTGGAGACAGGATCCGGGGTCGTTGACTCGTCTAGGCAGGATACGGGTTCGTTGACGAAGCAGGATCCGGGTTTGTTGTCAATGTAGAATCCGGGTTCGTTGTCGAAGCAGGATCCGGGTTTGTTGACGAGGCAGGATCCGGGTTCATTGTCGTGGCAGGATCCGGGTTCGTTGTCGAGGCAGGTTCCAGGTTCGTTGTCGAGGCAGGATCCGAGTTCGTTAACTGATTTTTGACTAAGTCCAAAGTGGAGGCAGGATCCGGGTTCGTTGTCGAGGCAGGTTCCGACGAGGTTTGTTGACGAGGTAGGATCCGGGTTCGTTGTCGAGGCAGGTTCGTTGACGAGGCAGGATCCGGGTTCTTTGTCGATGCCGGATCCGGGTTCGTTGACTGAATTTTGACTAAGTTCAAAGTGGAGACAGGATCCGGGGTCGTTGACTCGTATAGGCAGGATCCGGGTTCGTTGACGAAGCAGCCTCGACAACGATCCCGGATCCTGCCTCGACAACGAACCCGAACCCGGATCCTGCCTCGTCAACAAACCCGGATCCTGCCTCGTCAACGAACCCGGATTATGCCTCGTCAACAAACCCGGATTATACCTCAACAACAAACCCGGATCCTGAATCGACAACGAACCCGGATCCTACCTCAACAACGAACCCGGATCCTGCCTCGTCAACGAAACCGGATCCTCCCTCGATCCGAGTTCGTTGTCGAGGCAGGATCCGGGGTCGTTGTCGAGGCAGGATCCGAGTTCGTTAACTGATTTTTGACTAAGTCCAAAGTGGAGGCAGGATCCGGGTTCGTTGTCGAGGCAGGTTCCGACGAGGTTTGTTGACGAGGTAGGATCCGGGTTCGTTGTCGAGGCAGGTTCGTTGACGAGGCAGGATCCGGGTTCATTGTCGTGGCAGGATCCGGGTTCGTTGTCGAGGCAGGTTCCAGGTTCGTTGTCGAGGCAGGATCCGAGTTCGTTAACTGATTTTTGACTAAGTCCAAAGTGGAGGCAGGATCCGGGTTCGTTGTCGAGGCAGGTTCCGACGAGGTTTGTTGACGAGGTAGGATCCGGGTTCGTTGTCGAGGCAGGTTCGTTGACGAGGCAGGATCCGGGTTCTTTGTCGATGCCGGATCCGGGTTCGTTGACTGAATTTTGACTAAGTTCAAAGTGGAGACAGGATCCGGGGTCGTTGACTCGTATAGGCAGGATCCGGGTTCGTTGACGAAGCAGCCTCGACAACGAACCCGGATCCTGCCTCGACAACGAACCCGAACCCGGATCCTGCCTCGTCAACAAACCCGGATCCTGCCTCGTCAACGAACCCGGATTATGCCTCGTCAACAAACCCGGATTATACCTCAACAACAAACCCGGATCCTGAATCGACAACGAACCCGGATCCTACCTCAACAACGAACCCGGATCCTGCCTCGTCAACGAAACCGGATCCTCCCTCGATCCGAGTTCGTTGTCGAGGCAGGATCCGGGGTCGTTGTCGAGGCAGGATCCGAGTTCGTTAACTGATTTTTGACTAAGTCCAAAGTGGAGGCAGGATCCGGGTTCGTTGTCGAGGCAGGTTCCGACGAGGTTTGTTGACGAGGTAGGATCCGGGTTCGTTGTCGAGGCAGGTTCGTTGACGAGGCAGGATCCGGGTTCTTTGTCGATGCCGGATCCGGGTTCGTTGACTGAATTTTGACTAAGTTCAAAGTGGAGACAGGATCCGGGGTCGTTGACTCGTATAGGCAGGATCCGGGTTCGTTGACGAAGCAGCCTCGACAACGAACCCGGATCCTGCCTCGACAACGAACCCGAACCCGGATCCTGCCTCGTCAACAAACCCGGATCCTGCCTCGTCAACGAACCCGGATTATGCCTCGTCAACAAACTCGGATTATACCTCAACAACAAACCCGGATCCTGAATCGACAACGAACCCGGATCCTACCTCAACAACGAACCCGGATCCTGCCTCGTCAACGAAACCGGATCCTGCCTCGACAACGAACCGGATCCTGCCTCGTCAACAAACCCGGATCCTGCCTCGTCAAAGAACCCGGATCCTGCCTCGACAACGAACCCGGATCCTGCCTCGACAACGAACCCGAATCCTACCTCGTCAAAGAACCCGGATCCTGCCTCGTCAACAAACCCGGATCCTGCCTAGCCGAAGAACCCGGAACGTGCCTCGACAACGAGCCCGGAACCTACCTCGACAACGAGCCCGGATCCTGCCTCGTCAACGAACCTGCCTCGACAACGAACCCGGATCCTACCTCGACAACAAACCTCGTCGGAACCTGCCTCGACAACGAACCCGGATCCTACTTCGACAACGAACCCGGATCCTGCCTCGTCAACGAACCCGGATCCTGCCTCGTAAACAAACCCGGATCTTGCCTCGTCAACGAACCCGGATCCTGATTCCACTTTGGACTTAGTCAAAATTCAGTCAAAGAACGGGAACGGATACGGGTTCGTTGACGAAGCAGGATCCGGTTTGTTGTCGATGTAGAATCCGGGTTCGTTGTCGAGGCAGGATCCGGATTTGTTGACGAGGCAGGATCCGGGTTTGTTGACGAGGCAGGATCCGGGTTCATTGTCGTGGCAGGATCCGGTTTCGTTGTCGAGGCAGGTTCCAGGTTCGTTGTCGAGGCAGGATCCGAGTTCGTTAACTGATTTTTGACTAAGTCCAAAGTGGAGGCAGGATCCGGGTTCGTTGTCGAGGCAGGTTCCGACGAGGTTTGTTGACGAGGTAGGATCCGGGTTCGTTGTCGAGGCAGGTTCGTTGACGAGGCAGGATCCGGGTTCTTTGTCGATGCCGGATCCGGGTTCGTTGAATGAATTTTGACTAAGTTCAAAGTGGAGACAGGATCCGGGGTCGTTGACTCGTATAGGCAGGATCCGGGTTCGTTGACGAAGCAGGATCTGGGTTTGTTGTCGAGGTAGAATCCGGGTTCGTTGTCGAGGCAGGATCCGGATTTTTTGACGAGGCAGGATCCGGGTTTGTTGACGAGGCAGGATCCGGCTTTGTCGACGAAGCGGGATCCGGGTTTGTTGACTGAATTTTGACTAAGTTCAAAGTGGAGACAGGATCCGGGGTCGTTGGCTCGTCTAGGCAGGATCCGGGATCGTTGACGAGGCATGAACCGGGTTCGTTGTCGAGGTAGGATCCGGGTTCGTTGTCGATGCAGGATCCGGGTTCTTTGTCGAGCCCGGTTCCGGGCTCGATGACTGAATTTTGACTAAGTTCAAAGTGGTGACAGGATCCGGGGTCGTTGACTCGTCTAGGCAGGATCCGGGTTCGTTGACGAAGCAGGATCCGGGTTTGTTGTCGAGGTAGAATCCGGGTTCGTTGTCGAGGCAGGATCCGGGTTTGTTGACGAGGCAGGATCCGGGTTTGTTGACGAGGCAGGATCCGGGTTCGTTGACTGAATTTTGACTAAGCCCAAAGTGGAGGAAGGATCCGGGTTCGTTGACGAGGCAGGATCCGAGTTCGTTGACTGAATTTTGACTAAGTCCAAAGTGGAGGAAGGATCCGGGTTCGTTGACGAGGCAGGATCCGGGTTTGTCGACGAAGCAGGATCCGGGTTCGTTGACGAGGCAGGATCCGGGTTCGTTGTCGATGCAGGATCCGGGTTCGTTGTCGAGGCAGGACCCGGGTTCGTTGTCGAGTTCCGGGTCCGAGTCGTTCCGGGTTCGTTGACGAGGCAGGATCCGGGTTCGTTGTCGAGTTAGGATCCGGGTTCGTCGTTGACGAGGCAGGATCCGTGTTTATTGTCGAGGTAGGATCCGGGTTCGTCGTTGACGAGGCAGGCTCCGTGTTTATTGTCGAGGTAGGATCCGGGTTCGTTGTCGAGGTAGGATCCGGGTTCGTTGTCGAGGTAGGATCCGGGTTCGTTTTCGAGGCAGGATCCGGGTTCGTTGACGAGGCAGGATCCGGGTTCTTTGTCGAGGCCGGATCCGGGTTCGTTGACTGAATTTTGACTATGTCCAAAGTGGAGGAAGGATCCGGGTTCGTTGACGAGTCAGGTTCCGGGTTTGTCGACGAAGCAGGATCCGGGTTTGTTGACGAGGCAGGATCCGGGTTCGTTGACGAGGAGGGATCCGGGTTCGTTGTCGAGGCAGGATCCGGGTTCGTTGTCGAGGCAGGATCCGGGTTTGTTGTCGAGGTAGGATCCGGGTTTGTTGTCGAGGTAGGATCCGGGTTCGTCGTTGAGGCAGGATCCGGGTTCTTTGTCGATGCCGGATCCGGGTTCGTTGACTGAATTTTGACTAAGTTCAAAGTGGAAACAGGATCCGGGGTCGTTGACTCGTCTAGGCAGGATCCGGGTTCGTTGACGAAGCAGGATCCGGGTTTGTTGTCGAGGTAGAATCCGGGTTCGTTGTCGAGGCAGGATCCGGGTTTGTTGACGAGGCAGGATCCGGGTTTGTTGACGAGGCAGGATCCGGGTTCGTTGTCGAGGCAGGATCCGGGTTCGTTGTCGAGGCAGGTTCCAGGTTCGTTGTCGAGGCAGGATCCGAGTTCGTTGACTGAATTTTGACTAATCCCAAAGTGGAGGAAGGATCCGGGTTCGTTGACAAGGCAGGATCCGGGTTCGTTGTCAGACAGGATCCGGGTTCGTTGTCGAGGGAGGTTCCGGGTTCGTTGTCGAGGCAGGATCCGGGTTCTTTGTCGATGCCGGATCCGGGTTCGTTGACTGAATTTTGACTAAGTCCAAAGTGGAGGCAGGATCCGGGTTCGTTGTCGAGGCAGGTTCCGACGAGGTTTGTTGACGAGGCAGGATCCGGGTTCTTTGTCGATGCCGGATCCGGGGTCGTTGACTCGTCTAGGCAGGATCCGGGTTCGTTGACGAAGCAGGATCCGGGTTTGTTGTCGAGGTAGAATCCGGGCTCGTTGTCGAGGCAGGATCCGGGTTTGTTGACGAGGCAGGATCCGGGTTTGTTGACGAGGCAGGATCCGGGTTCGTTGTCGAGGCAGGATCCGGGTTCGTTGTCGAGGCAGGTTCCAGGTTCGTTGTCGAGGCAGGATCCGAGTTCGTTGACTGAATTTTGACTAAGCCCAAAGTGGAGGAAGGATCCGGGTTCGTTGACAAGGCAGGATCCGGGTTCGTTGTCAGACAGGATCCGGGTTCGTTGTCGAGGGAGGTTCCGGGTTCGTTGTCGAGGCAGGATCCGGGTTCTTTGTCGATGCCGGATCCGGGTTCGTCGACTGAATTTTGACTAAGTCCAAAGTGGAGGCAGGATCCGGGTTCGTTGTCGAGGCAGGTTCCGACGAGGTTTGTTGACGAGGTAGGATCCGGGTTCGTTGTCGAGGCAGGTTCGTTGACGAGGCAGGATCCGGGTTCTTTGTCGATGCCGGATCCGGGGTCGTTGACTCGTCTAGGCAGGATCCGGGTTCGTTGACGAAGCAGGATCCGAGTTTGTTGTCGAGGTAGAATCCGGGCTCGTTGTCGAGGCAGGATCCGGGTTTGTTGACGAGGCAGGATCCGGGTTTGTTGACGAGGCAGGATCCGGGTTCGTTTACTGAATTTTGACTAAGCCCGAAGTGGAGGAAGGATCCGGGTTCGTTGACGAGGCAGGATCCGAGTTCGTTGACTAAATTTTGACTAAGTCCAAAGTGGAGGAAGGATCCGGGTTCGTTGACGAGGCCGGATCCCGGTTTTTCGACGAAGCAGGATCCGGGTTCGTTGACGAGGCAGGATCCGGGTTCGTTGTCGATGCAGGATCCGGGTTCGTTGTCGAGGCAGGACCCGGGTTCGTTGTCGAGTTCCGGGTCCGAGTCGTTCCGGGTTCGTTGACGAGGCAGGATCCGGGTTCGTTGTCGAGGTAGGATCCGGGTTCGTCGTTGACGAGGCAGGATCCGGGTTCGTTGTTGAGGCAGGATCCGTGTTTATTGTCGAGGTAGGATCCGGGTTCGTTGTCGAGGTAGGATCCGGGTTCGTTGTCGAGGCAGGATCCGGGTTGGTTGTCGAGGCAGGATCCGGGTTCGTTGTCGAGGCAGGATCTGGGTTTGTTGTCGAGGTAGGATTCGGGTTCGTTGTCGAGGTAGGATCCGGGTACGTTGTCAAGGCAGGATCCGGGTTCGTTTTCGAAGCAGGATCCGGGTTCGTTGACGAGGCAGGATCCGGGTTCTTTGTCGAGGCCGGATCCGGGTTCGTTGACTGAATTTTGACTATGTCCAAAGTGGAGGAAGGATCCGGGTTCGTTGACGAGTCAGGTTCCGGGTTCGTTGACGAGGTAGGATCCGGGTTTGTTTACGAGGCAGGATCCGGGTTCGTTGTCGAGGCAGGATCCGGGTTCGTTGTCGAGGCAGGATCCGGGTTCGTTGTCGACGCAGGATCCGGGTTTGTTGTCGAGGTAGGATCCGGGTTCGTTGTCAAGGCAGGATCCGGATTCGTTTTCGAGGCAGGAACCAGGTTCGTTGACGAGGCAGGATCCGGGTTCTTTGTCGAGGCCGGATCCGGGTTCGTTGACTGAATTTTGACTATGTCCAAAGTGGAGGAAGGATCCGGGTTCGTTGACGAGTTAGGTTCCGGGTTTGTCGACGAAGCAGGATCTGGGTTTGTTGACGAGGCAGGATCCGGGTTCGTTGTCGAGGTAGGATCCGGGTTTGTTGTCGAGGTAGGATCTGGGTTCGTCGTTGAGGCAGGATCCGGGTTTTTTGTCGATGCCGGATCCGGGTTCGTTGACTGAATTTTGACTAAGTTCAAAGTGGAGACAGGATCCGGGGTCGTTGACTCGTCTAGGCAGGATCCGGGTTCGTTGACGAAGCAGGATCCGGGTTTGTTGTCGAGGTAGAATCCGGGTTCGTTGTCGAGGCAGGATCCGAGTTCGTTGACTGACTTTTCCAAAAGTGGAGGTCCAAAGTGGAGAAAGGATCCGGGTTCGTTGACGAGGCATGATCCGGGTTTGTTGTCGAGGCAGGATTCGGGTTCGTTGACGAGGCAGGATCCGGGTTCGTTGTCAGACAGGATCCGGGTTCGTTGTCAAGGGAGGTTCCGGGTTCGTTGTCGAGGGAGGTTCCGGGTTCGTTGTCGAGGCAGGTTCCGGGTTCGTTGTCGAGGCAGGATCCGGGTTCTTTTGACCGAATTTTGACTAAGTCCAAAGCGGAGGCAGGATCTGGGTTCGTTGTCGAGGCAGGTTCCGACGAGGTTTGTTGACGAGGTAGGATCCGGGTTCGTTGTCGAGGCAGGTTCGTTGACGAGGCAGGATCCGGGTTCTTTGTCGATGCCGGATCCAGGTTCGTTGACTGAATTTTGACTAAGTTAAAAGTGGAGACAGGATCCGGGGTCGTTGACTCGTCTAGGCAGGATCCGGGTTCGTTGACGAAGCAGGATCCGGGTTTGTTGTCGAGGTAGGATTCGGGATCGTTGTCGAGGTAGGATCCGGGTTCGTTGTCAAGGCAGGATCCGGGTTCGTTTTCGAGGCAGGATCCGGGTTCGTTGACGAGGTAGGATCCGGGTTCGTCGTTGACGAGGTAGGTTCCGGGTTCGTTGTTGAAGTAGTATCCGGGTTCGTTGTCGAGGCAGGTTCCGGGTTCGTTGTCGAGGCAGGATCCGGGTTCGTTGACTGAATTTTGACTAAGTTCAAAGTGGAGACAGGATCCGGGGTCGTTGACTCGTCTAGGCAGGATCCGGGTTCGTTGACGAAGCAGGATCCGGGTTTGTTTTCGAGGTAGAATCCGGGTTCGTTGTCGAGGCAGGATCCGGGTTTGTTGACGAGGCAGGATCCGGGTTTGTTGACGAGGCAGGATCCGGGTTCGTTGACTGAATTTTGACTAAGCCCAAAGTGGAGGAAGGATCCGGGTTCGTTGACGAGGCAGGATCCGAGTTCGTTGACTGAATTTTGACTAAGTCCAAAGTGGAGGAAGGATCCGGGTTCGTTGACGAGGCAGGATCCGGGTTTGTCGACGAAGCAGGATCCGGGTTCGTTGACGAGGCAGGATCCGGGTTCGTTGTCGATGCAGGATCCGGGTTCGTTGTCGAGGCAGGACCCGGGTTCGTTGTCGAGTTCCGGGTCCGAGTCGTTCCGGGTTCGTTGACGAGGCAGGATCCGGGTTCGTTGTCGAGGTAGGATCCGGGTTCGTCGTTGACGAGGCAGGATCCGGGTTCGTTGTTGAGGCAGGATCCGTGTTTATTGTCGAGGTAGGATCCGGGTTCGCTGTCCAGGTAGGATCCGGGTTCGTTGTCGAGGTAGGATCCGGGTTCGTTTTCGAGGCAGGATCCGGGTTCGTTGTCGAGGTAGGATCCGGGTTCTTTGTCAAGGCAGGATCCGGGTTCGTTTTCGATGCAGGATCCGGGTTCGTTGACGAGGCAGGATCTGGGTTATTTGTCGAGGCCGGATCCGGGTTCGTTGAGTGAGTTTTGACTATGTCAAAGGAAGGTCTTGAGGTCAAAGGTCTTGACGAGTCAGGTTCCGGGTTTTTCGACGAAGCAGGATCCGGGTTCGTTGACGAGGAGGGATCCGGGTTCGTTGTCGAGGTAGGATCCGGGTTCGTTGTCGAGGCTAGATCCGGGTTCGTTGTCGAGACCGGATCCGGGTTCTTTGACTGAATTTTGACTAAGTCCAAAGTGGAGGCAGGATCCGGGCTCGTTGACGAGGTAGGATCCGGATTTGTTTACGAGGCAGGATCCGGGTTCGTTCTCGAGGCAGGATCCGGGTTCGTTGTCGAGGTAGGATCCGGGTTCGTTGTCAAGGCAGGATCCGGGTTCGTTTTCGAGGCAGGATCCGGGTTCGTTGACGAGGTAGGATCCGGGTTCTTTGTCGAGGCCGGATCCGGGTTCGTTGACGAGTCAGGTCCCGGGTTTGTCGACGAAGCAGGATCCGGGTTTGTTGACGAGGCAGGATCCGGGTTCGTTGACGAGGAGGGATCCGGGTTCGTTGTCGAGGTAGGATCCGGGTTCGTTATCGAGGCTAGATCCGGGTTCGTTGTCGAGACCGGATCCGGGTTCTTTGACTGAATTTTGACTAATTCCAAAGTGGAGGCAGGGTCCGGGTTCGTTGACGAGCTAGGATCCGGGTTTGTTTACGAGGCAGGATCCGGGTTCGTTGACGAGGCAGGATCCAGGTTCGTTGTCGAGGTAGGATCCGGTTTCGTTGTCGAGGCAGGTTCAAACGAGGTTCGTTGTTGAGGTAGGATACGGGTTCGTTGTCGAGGCAGGTTCGTTGACGAGGCAGGATCCGGGTTCTTTGTCGATGCCGGATCCGGGTTCGTTGACTGAATTTTGATTAAGTCCAAAGTGGAGACAGGATCCGGGTTTGTTGGCTCGTCTAGGCAGGATCCGGGTTTTTTGTTGAGGTATAATCCCGGTTCGTTGTCGAGGCAGGATCCGGGTTTGTTGACGAGGCAGGATCCGGGTTTGTTGACGAGGCAGGATCCGGGTTCGTTGTCGATACAGGATCCGGGTTCATTGTCGAGGCAGGACCCGGGTTCTTTGTCGAGTTCCGGGTCCGAGTCGTTCCGGGTTCGTTGTCGAGGTAGGATCCGGGTTCGTTGTCGAGGTAGGATCCGGGTTCGTTGTCAAGGCAGGATCCGGGTTCGTTGTCGAGGCAGGAACCGGGTTCGTTGACGAGGCATGATCCGGGTTCGTTGTCGAGGCAGGTTCCAGGTTCGTTGTCGAGGCAGGATCCGAGTTCGTTGACGAGGCAGGATCCGGGTTCGTTGTCGAGGCAGGATCCGGGTTCGTTGTCGAGGCAGGTTCCAGGTTCGTTGTCGAGGCAGGATCCGAGTTCGTTGACTGAATTTTGACTAAGTCCAAAGTGGAGGCAGGATCCGGGTTCGTTGACGAGGCAGGATCCGGGTTTGTTTACGAGGCAGGATCCGGGTTCGTTGACGAGGCAGGACCCGGGTTCGTTGTTGAGGTAAGATCTTGGTTCTTTATCGATGCCGGATCCGGGTTCGTTGTCGAGGCAGGAACCGGGTTCGTTGACGAGGCATGATCCGGGTTCGTTGTCGAGGGAGGATCCGGGTTCGTTGTCGATGCAGGACCCGGGTTCTTTGTCGAGTTCCGGGTCCGAGTCGTTCCGGGTTCGTTGTCGAGGTAGGATCCGGGTTCGTTGTCGAGGTAGGATCCGGGTTCGTTGTCAAGGCAGGATCCGGGTTCGTTGTCGAGGCAGGACCCGGGTTCGTTGTTGAGGTAAGATCTTGGTTCTTTATCGATGCCGGATCCGGGTTCGTTGTCGAGGCAGGAACCGGGTTCGTTGACGAGGCATGATCCGGGTTCGTTGTCGAGGGAGGATCCGGGTTCGTTGTCGATGCAGGATCCGGGTTCTTTTTCGAGCACGGATCCGGGTTCGTTGACTGAATTTTGACTAAGTCCAAAGTGGAGGCAGGATCCGGGTTCGTTGACGAGGCAGGATCCGGGTTTGTTTACGAGGCAGGATCCGGGTTCGTTGACGAGGCAGGACCCGGGTTCGTTGTCGAGTTCCGGGTCCGATTCGTTCCGGGTTCGTTGACGAGGCAGGATCCGGGTTCGTTGTCGAGGTAGGATCCGGGTTCGTCGTTGAGGCAGGACCCGGGTTCTTTGTCGAGTTCCGGGTCCGAGTCGTTCCGGGTTCGTTGTCGAGGTAGGATCCGGGTTCGTTGTCGAGGTAGGATCCGGGTTCGTTGTCAAGGCAGGATCCGGGTTCGTTGTCGAGGCAGGACCCGGGTTCGTTGTTGAGGTAAGATCTTGGTTCTTTATCGATGCCGGATCCGGGTTCGTTGTCGAGGCAGGAACCGGGTTCGTTGACGAGGCATGATCCGGGTTCGTTGTCGAGGGAGGATCCGGGTTCGTTGTCGATGCAGGATCCGGGTTCTTTTTCGAGCACGGATCCGGGTTCGTTGACTGAATTTTGACTAAGTCCAAAGTGGAGGCAGGATCCGGGTTCGTTGACGAGGCAGGATCCGGGTTTGTTTACGAGGCAGGATCCGGGTTCGTTGACGAGGCAGGATCCGGGTTCGTTGTCGAATTCTGATTAAGTCCAAAGTGGAGACCTGTCTCCACTTTGGACTTAATCCGGGTTCGTTGACGAGGCAGGATCCGGGTTTGTCGACGAAGCAGGATCCGGGTTCGTTGACGAGGCAGGATCCGGGTTCGTTGTCGAGGCAGGACCCGGGTTCGTTGTCGAGTTCCGGGTCCGATTCGTTCCGGGTTCGTTGACGAGGCAGGATCCGGGTTCGTTGTCGAGGTAGGATCCGGGTTCGTCGTTGAGGCAGGATCCGGGTTTTTTGTCGATGCCGGATCTGGGTTCGTTGACTGAATTTTGACTAAGTTCAAAGTGGAGACAGGATCCGGGTTCGTTGACTCGTCTAGGCAGGATCCGGGTTCGTTGACGAAGCAGGATCCGGGTTTGTTGTCGAGGTATAATCCGGGGTCGTTGTCGAGGCAGGATCCGGGTTTTTTGACGAGGCAGGATCCGGGTTTGTTGACGAGGCAGGATCCGGGTTCGTTGTCGAGGCAGGATCCGGGTTCGTTGTCGAGGCAGGACCCGGGTTTGTTGTCGAGTTCCGGGTCGGAGTCGTTCCGGGTTCGTTATCGTCGTATCCTGCCTCGTTGACGAGGCAGGATCCGGGTCTGTTGACGAGGCAGGATCCGGGTTCGTTGACGAGGCAGGATCCGGGTTCGTTGTCGAATTTTGATTAAGTTCAAAGTGGAGACAGGATCCGGGTTCGTTGACTCGTCTAGGCAGGATCCGGGTTCGTCGACGAAGCAGGATCCGGGTTTGTTGTCGAGGTATAATCCGGGGTCGTTGTCGAGGCAGGATCCGGGTTTGTTGACGAGGCAGGATCCGGGTTCGTTGTCGATGCAGGATCCGGGTTCGTTGTCGAGGCAAGACCCGGGTTCTTTGTCGAGTTCCGTGTCGGAGTCGTTCCGGGTTCGTTGTCGAGGTAGGATCCGGTTTCGTCGTTGACGAGGCAGGATCCGGTTTCGTTGTTGAGGCAGGATCCGTGTTTGTTGTCGAGGTAGGATCCGGGTTCGTTGTCGAGGTAGGATCCGGGTTCGTTGTCGATGCAGGAGCCGGGTTCGTTGTCGAGGCAGGACCCGGGTTCGTTGTTGAGGTAGGATCCGGGTTCGTTGTCGATGCAGGATCCGGGTTCGTTGACGAGGCAGGATCCGGGTTCGTTGACGAGGCAGGATCCGGGTTCGTTGACGAGGCAGGATCCGGGTTTAACCGAAAAGGGCTAGGTTACCCATACCCATATCCATCACTTATTCACGTAAGTTGGCTTGAAGACCCGCTGAAAATCAGTTACTTCGTTGTTCCGCTATTCACAAATAATCGATTTTCAAATAGTGGAATTTTCGTGTGATTTGTGGTGCCTCTATGCGCTTGTATTTTTGCTGTATGCCTTACGAGAAAGATTTATCATTTTTTTTTGTTCAGACACTAAGCAATCTTCACCGACCTCACAACTGCCCACTAAAAAGCCGCATTTGTGTTGAGATTAAAATTTCCCGCGTCATAGTAGAATTTACGCTGTTGGGACGGCTGGAGATATTCTGAGCGTCATAACTAGAGCAGATAGTGGAAAATCAAAAAATCTCTTTGCAGAATCCAAATAATTCAGTGTCTGCAATTAAATGACACACACATGAGTTGGATTTTCAGTTAAACTTTAAAGAAAGATTGCTACGTACCTGCTTCGCTCCTGGTCGAAAATAACTCGGTGCTTTGTGGCCTCACTTTTGGCCCTTTCCTTACAGGACGCTCTCAAGCGGACATTATCAGGATCTGTAACATTCCCAACGTGGTTGTGGGGGCTTGTCGCAATGAACTCTCCACCTCGATACGTCCCTCTCCCATTGCAGCTTGCTTTCTGGCACGCCACGTAGGCCATTCCATTTCGTTTAATTCTGAAGTTGTAAACTTGCATTTCAGTCGTGTCCAACAATAGTATCGAACCACTTCGCACACCTTCGCACTCAATAAACCTTGGGTTGTTCATCGCTGAACTATTTTTACAAGACTGAGAAACTTAGTTGAATCAATGCCGGAATTTCTGGACACATTTAATCCAAGCACTCCACTATAATCGGCTTTGAGGTTTCACACTCAAAAAGGGCTTACATTTTTAAGTATAATCCGAGACCGCATAAGTCCCATGAGGCCTCTTTCCGCCATCCCGTGTGAATTATCCTTATAGCAGAAGCCTATCGCCGCTAACTTTGTTTTATCTGTCGCAGCTTCTGTCTTTGTTCGTTTTCTAATCACCCCGATTTCCCAGCTCCTTCCTATTGAACCAAAAAAATTTCGACTGCGATGCCTTTCTCAATATTTTCTTTATGACAGATAGTCCTTGATTCAGGTGAGGGGATTCCGTGAAATAAAAAGCTAAAATTTCCTGATGTTGTCTCACCTTACGCAACAATGCCTCTTGCAGGGATGTTTCCAGAATGTTTATAAATTTTGTACATCGTAACTCAAATTCAAATATTTTATTGACCTCCAAGATCGGAGAGTACAAAATGAACTAAAGACAAACTAATTGGCCCAACATATAATAACACTACAAACAAAAATTTTGGTCAAAGAATACTAAATCTACAAGAAAATAAAATTATACACACGGGTTAAACTATATTAACTCTTCAAACGCTAAATATAGGTTATGAGTAATAGAAGACATGCAAAATTATTACTTTTGCTAGTTTACTGTGAAAAATGATAATTATACATGATTTGGCTGAGGTACTAAGATTAGTTTTCTGTTTTGCACAGTGGCCGTTATCAAAATAGTAGTCTGTTTGGGTGAAACGCTGCCTTTTTAGCCTTTTAACAATTTATTCTACTCTTTATTTTCTTTCGGGTGGATTACCAGGCAGAAAAATAGATTTCAAAAATTGTGTATACAACAATCTAGTCAATTTTACCATGATAGAGTTTGATTTTCGAATTTTTTACCTGCGGCTTAGAGTTTGTCAGTCCGGTTCAGTCTATGATCAAATTTATATGTATCTCAGTAGAAAAAAACTCATTATCCGATTTTTCTTGTTTTTTTTTTACCAGAAAATAGCATTTTTCGGAATTGTTGGAATAATAGCTGTATTTCGGAAGAAAACTTGATTATGTTACGAATGCGGGCCAGCCACCCGCAGAAAAGTTTACTTTTTTTCTTATTATTCCTGATGGGGGAGGTTGAAAATAAATGGGCATACTAAGCATTATCGATTAACACAAAAATCTACTTTTGTCTACTGTTCTTTGGAGGGCTATTACTTTTTATGGCACTTGTAGTTTCGCTCAAGTTCCATATACCGATCACTTTTCGGTCGGTCGCTCTGTCAGGAATAGGGTACTTCTTCATCTCGAGTTAGGGTACTTCCAGATGTGCTAGGACGATGAAACTTGGCAGGAATATCATGGACCCGACCAAACTAACCACCGTGTGGGAGTGGAAGGAGGGGGAATCCGGAAAATTTAGGCAAGCATAACTTTCGAACGGGTGATCGGATCTTAATGAAACTTTATATATGGAAAGACCTCGTGTCTGGGACAACTAATTTCTAGTCCGGAACGGATCCGGTGACTTTGGGGGAGTTGGGGGGGGGAACTGGAGATTGTAGACATGTTCAGAGTGGACGGGTTGGGATGAAACTTGGTGGAAAGAACAAGTACAAGCCTTAGAGACATAGCTGACATGACCGGACCGGATCCGAGTGCTGTGGGGAGAGTTGGAAGGAGGGATTGCCGAAAGTCCGGAATCCTCCCTGGGTGCGATCCGGTGATCGCAATTGAAGGTACTTCAAGATGTGCCAGGACGATGAAACTTGGCTTGAACACTAGAGACTTGACAAGGTTGGCTTAGAAATTGTCACTTCCCACATCCGACCATCCCTTAAAGTACTCATCTTACTTGACATCTCTGACTTGACAAGGTTGGCTTAGAAATTGTCACTTCCCACATCTGACCATCCCTTAAAGTACTCATCTTAACCGCAAACTCCAAAAATACTTTTAAGCAAAACCTGCATCTTTATGACCCCATGAGCCCAAAATCATTTTTGCCTCAAGGGTTTTGCTTAGAAATGAATTTCTACCATCCTTAAAGTGCGCATCTTAACCGAAAAGTAAAAAAAAATACTTTTCACCGAACCACATATTCATGATCCTAAAGAGCCCAGGATTCTTTTCTCCTCAAGGGTTCTTATTACAGATGAATTTCTAGCGCCCTTAAGGTGCACATCATCACAGCCAAGTGCATCAAGTGCATGGCTTACAGAGGTATATCTGAACTTGGTTTTCTCAGATGATTAGTGTGGCGAAGACTGTATCTGGTGAAGACAAGACCCAACTCTGGATCAAAATATAAAATTTGTGTGATCCCATCGAAACCTTTGGTCTTGTTTTAAGAGGATCAGTGGAAGCACTTGCCAAGAGAAAACTAATTCTTCCTTCAGTGCTTGCGGTACCCTTTCGGCAAAGGTTAGGATTCACTGGCACATTCTGGTCCTTCACCTTGCGACGGCTGTTACGTAAAACCTTCGCAACAGCTTGTTCTGATTGAAGAACTTTGCATCCGCCTTTAGTGACGTTACCTGCCGCCTCTGATTGTAAGCTCCCGCCGATTAAGAACTAATTTTACCCTCATCAAAATGCGCAAATGTCGGCTTCTTTTTAATCAATCCCTTGGGTATTCTTCCCTCTGCTTAATTGCCACCGGCGACCAAGTCGATTTCAAACTAATAGGCGGGTCTTTGGGCGTAGTTAAGGATTTTGTAAGGGAACTGACGTGTATGTCTACTGACGTGTATGTCTACTGACGTGTATGTCTACTGACGTGTATGTCTACTGACGTGTATGTCTACTGACGTGTATGTCTACTGACGTGTATGTCTACTGACGTGTATGTCTACTGACGTGTATGTCTACTGACGTGTATGTCTACTGACGTGTATGTCTACTGACGTGTATGGCAACTGACGTGTATGTCAACTGACGGAAGGCTTCTAGGGTGTTGGCGAACTGACGTATTTCTAAAATATGTCAACTGACGTGTATGTCAACTGACGTGTATGTCAACTGACGTGTATGTCAATTGACGGTAGGCGAACTGACGGTTGGTCAACTGACGTGTATGTCAACTGACGTGTATGTCAACTGACGTGTATGTCTATTGACGTGTATGTCTTCTGACGTGTTGGGGAAGTGACGTGTTGGTCTACTGACGGAATTTGGTCGTCAACTGACGTGTATGCGAACTGTCGGAAAATGTTGTCGTACTGACGGAATTCTGTAGCGAACTGACGTTTATGTCAACTGACGTGTTGCGGTACTGACGGGACCCCGTTTTTTCATAAAAAATAATAAGCACCATTAACTCATTATGACCCCACGATAAGGCCTGGCAATGGGACATACACGTCAGTTGACATACACGTCAGTTGACATACACGTCAGTCGACATACACGTCAGTTAACATACACGTCAGTTGAGATACACGTCAGTTGGCTATCACGTCAGTTGACATACACGTCAGTCAGTTGGCAGACACGTCAGTTGGCATACACGTCAGTTGACATACACGTCAGTTGACATACGCGTCAGTAGACATACACTTCAGTTGACATACACGTCAGTTGGCATACAGGTCAGTTGGCATACAGGTCAGTTGGCATACACTCAGTTGACATACACGTCAGTTGACATACACGTCAGTTGACATACACGTCAGTTGACATAGACGTCAGTTGACATACACGTCATTTGACAGTTCAGTTCAGTTCAGTTTTTTTCATAAAAAATAAAGAGCACCATTAACTCATTATGACCCCACCATAAGGCCTAACATAAGGCTTGGCAATGGGACAAAAGGCCGGAAACATAAGGCTCGTCTAGGCAGGATCTGGGTTCGTTGACGAAGCAGGATCCGGGTTTGTTGTCGAGGTAGAATCCGGGTTCGTTGTCGAGGCAGGATCCGGGTTTGTTGACGAGGCAGGATCCGGGTTTGTTGACGAGGCAGGATCCGGGTTCGTTTTCGAGGCAGGATCCGGGTTCGTTGTCGAGGCAGGTTCCAGGTTCGTTGTCGAGGCAGGATCCGAGTTCGTTGACTGAATTGTGACTAAGCCCAAAGTGGAGGAAGGATCCGGGTTCGTTGACGAGGCATGATCCGGGTTTGTTGTCAAGGCAGGATTTGGGTTCGTTGACGAGGCAGGATCCGGGTTCGTTGTCAGACAGGATCCGGGTTCGTTGTCGAGGTAGGTTCCGGGTTCGTTGTCGAGGGAGGTTCCGGGTTTGTTGTCGAGGCAGGTTCCGGTTTCGTTGTCGAGGCAGGATCCGGGTTCTTTGACCAAATTTCGACTAAGTCCAAAGCGGAGGCAGGATCTGGGTTCGTTGTCGAGGCAGGTTCCGACGAGGTTTGTTGACGAGGTAGGATCCGGGTTCGTTGTCGAGGCAGGTTCGTTGTCGAGGTAGGATTCGGGTTCGTTGTCGAGGTAGGATCCGGGTTCGTTCTCAAGGCAGGATCCGGGTTCGTTTTCGAGGCAGGATCCGGGTTCGTTGACGAGGTAGGATCCGGGTTCGTCGTTGACGAGGTAGGTTCCGGGTTGGTTGTTGAAGTAGGATCCGGGTTCGTTGTCGAGGCAGGTTCCGGGTTCGTTGTCGAGGCAGGATCCGGGTTCGTTGACTGAATTTTGACTAAGTTCAAAGTGGAGACACGATCCGGGGTCGTTGACTCGTCTAGGCAGGATCCGGGTTCGTTGACGAAGCAGGATCCGGGTTTGTTGTCGAGGTAGAATCCGGGTTCGTTGTCGAGGCAGGATCCGGGTTTGTTGACGAGGCAGGATCCGGGTTTGTTGACGAGGCAGGATCCGGGTTCGTTGACTGAATTTTGACTAAGCCCAAAGTGGAGGAAGGATCCGGGTTCGTTGACGAGGCAGGATCCGAGTTCGTTGACTGAATTTTGACTAAGTCCAAAGTGGAGGAAGGACCCGGGTTCGTTGACGAGGCAGGATCCGGGTTTGTTGACGAAGCAGGATCCGGGTTCGTTGACAAGGCAGGATCCGGGTTCGTTGTCGATGCAGCATCCGGGTTCGTTGTCAAGGCAGGACCCGGGTTCGTTGTCGAGTTCCGGGTCCGAGTCGTTCCGGGTTCGTTGACGAGGCAGGATCCGGGTTCGTTGTCGAGGTAGGATCCGGGCTCGTCGTTGACGAGGCAGGATCCGGGTTTGTTGTCGAGGTAGGATTCGGGTTCGTTGTCGAGGCAGGATCCGGGTTCGTTGTCGAGGCAGGATCCGGGTTTGTTGTCGAG
The DNA here is from genome assembly GCA_023053555.1 of Branchinecta lindahli. Taxonomy (NCBI): domain Eukaryota; kingdom Metazoa; phylum Arthropoda; class Branchiopoda; order Anostraca; family Branchinectidae; genus Branchinecta; species Branchinecta lindahli. The sequence continues at coordinate 28,980,996 of JAKZAO010000011.1, forward strand.
GTAGGATTCGGGCTCGTTGTCGAGGTAGGATCCGGGTTCGTTGTCAAGGCAGGATCCGGGTTCGTTGACTGAATTTTGACTATGTCAAAACTGGAGGAAGGATCCGGGTTCGTTGACGAGTCAGGTTCCGGGTTTTTCGACGAAGCAGGATCCGGGTTTGTTGACGAGGCAGGTTCCAGGTTCGTTGTCGAGGCAGGATCCGAGTTCGTTGACTGAATTTTGGGTTCGTCGTTGAGGTTTTTTTGTTTTGGTTTCGTCGTTTGGGTTCGTCGTTGAGTTCCGGGATCGTCGTTGAGGCAGGATCCGGGTTCTTTGTCGATGCCGGATTCGGGTTCGTTGACTGAATTTTGACTAAGTTCAAAGTGGAGACAGGATCCGGGGTCATTGACTCGTCTAGGCAGGATCCGGGTTCGTTGACGAAGCAGGATCCGGGTTTGTTGTCGAGGTAGAATCCGGGTTCGTTGTCGAGGCAGGATCCGGGTTTGTTGACGAGGCAGGATCCGGGTTTGTTGACGAGGCAGGATCCGGGTTCGTTTTCGAGGCAGGATCCGGGTTCGTTGTCGAGGCAGGTTCCAGGTTCGTTGTCGAGGCAGGATCCGAGTTCGTTGACTGAATTTTGACTAAGTCCAAAGTGGAGGAAGGATCAGGGTTCGTTGACGAGGCAGGATCCGGGTTTGTCGACGAAGCAGGATCCGGGTTCGTTGACGAGGCAGGATCCGGGTTCGTTGTCGAGGCAGGACCCGGGTTCATTGTCGAGTTCCGGGTCCGATTCGTTCCGGGTTCGTTGACGAGGCAGGATCTGGGATCGTTGTCGAGGTAGGATCCGGGTTCGTCGTTGACGAGGCAGGATCCGGGTTCGTTGTTGAGGCAGGATCCGTGTATATTGTCGGGGTAGGACCCGGGTTCGCTGTCCAGGTAGGATCCGGGTTCGTTGTCGAGGCAGGATCCGGGTTCGTTTTCGAGGCAGGATCCGGGTTCGTTGTCGAGGTAGGATCCGGGTTCGTTGTCAAGGCAGGATCCGGGTTCGTTTTCGAGGCAGGATCCGGGTTCGTTGACGAGGCAGGATCTGGGTTCTTTGTCGAGGCAGGATCCGGGTTCGTTGACTGAGTTTTGACTATGTCCAAAGTGGAGGAAGGATCCGGGTTCGTTGACGAGTCAGGTTCCGGGTTTTTCGACGAAGCAGGATCCGGGTTCGTTGACGAGGAGGGATCCGGGTTCTTTCACTGAATTTTGACTAAGTCCAAAGTGGAGGCAGGATCCGGGCTCGTTGACGAGGTAGGATCCGGATTTGTTTACGAGGCAGGATCCGGGTTCGTTGTCGAGGCAGGATCCGGGTTCGTTGTCGAGGCAGGATCCGGGTTCTTTCACTGAATTTTGACTAAGTCCAAAGTGGAGGCAGGATCCGGGCTCGTTGACGAGGTAGGATCCGGATTTGTTTACGAGGCAGGATCCGGGTTCGTTGTCGAGGCAGGATCCGGGTTCGTTGTCGAGGTAGGATCCGGGTTTGTTGACGAGTTAGGATTCGGGTTCGTTGTCGAGGTAGGATCCGGGTTCGTTGTCAAGGCAGGATCCGGGTTCGTTTTCGAGGCAGGATCCGGGTTCGTTGACGAGGCAGGATCCGGGTTCTTTGTCGAGGCCGGATCCGGGTTCGTTGACGAGTCAGGTCGCGGGTTTGTCGACGAAGCAGGATCCGGGTTTGTTTACGAGGCAGGATCCGGGTTCGTTGACGAGGCAGGATCCGGGTTCGTTTTTCGAATTCTGATTAAGTCCAAAGTTGAGACCTGTCTCCACTTTGGACTTAATCTGGGTTCGTTGACGAGGCAGGATCCGGGTTTGTCGACGAAGCAGGATCCGGGTTCGTTGACGAGGCAGGATCCGGGTTCGTTGACGAGGCAGGAATCGGGTTCGTTGTCGAGGCAGGACTCGGGTTCGTTGTCGAGTTCCGGGTCCGATTCGTTCCGGGTTCGTTGACGAGGCAGGATCCGGGTTCGTTGTCGAGGTAGGATCCGGGTTCGTCGTTGAGGCAGGATCCGGGTTTTTTGTCGATGCCGGATCCGGGTTCGTTGACTGAATTTTGACTAAGTTCAAAGTGGAGACAGGATTCGGGTTCGTTGACTCGTCTAGGCAGGATCCGGGTTCGTTGACGAAGCAGGATCCAGGTTTGTTGTCGAGGCAGGATCCGGGTTTGTTGACGAGGCAGGATCCGGGTTCGTTGTCGAGGCAGGATCCGGGTTCGTTGTCGAGGCAGGACCCGGGTTTGTTGTCGAGTTCCGGGTCGGAGTCGTTCCGGGTTCGTTATCGTCGTATCCTGCCTCGTTGACGAGGCAGGATCCGGGTTTGTTGACGAGGCAGGATCGGGGTTCGTTGACGAGGCAGGATCCGGGTTCGTTGACGAGGCAGGATCCGGGTTCGTTGTCGAATTTTGATTAAGTTCAAAGTGGAGACAGGATCCGGGTTCGTTGACTCGTCTAGGCAGGATCCGGGTTCGTCGACGAAGCAGGATCCGGGTTTGTTGTCGAGGTATAATCTGGGGTCGTTGTCGAGGCACGATACGGGTTTGTTGACGAGGCAGCATCCGGGTTTGTTGACGAGGTAGGATCCGGGTTCGTTGTCGATGCAGGATCCGGGTTCGTTGTCGAGGCAAGACCCGGGTTCTTTGTCGAGTTCTGTGTCGGAGTCGTTCCGGGTTCGTTGTCGAGGTAGGATCCGGTTCGTCTTTGACGAGGCAGGATCCGGTGACGTGTATGCTAACTGACATGTATGTCAACTGACGTGTATGTAAACTGCCGTGTATGTAAACTGACGTGTACGTCAACTGACGTGTATGTCAACTGACGTGTATGTCAACTGACGTGTATGTCCCATTGCCAGGCCTTATGTTAGGCCTTATGGTGGGGTCATAATGAGTTTTTGGTGCTTATTATTTTTTATGAAAAAACTGAACTGAACTGAACTGTCAAATAACCTGTATGTCAACTGACGTGTATGTCAACTGACGTGTATGTCAACTGACGTGTATGTCAACTGACGTGTATGTCAACTGACGTGTATGTCCCATTGCAAGGCCTTATGGTGGGGTCATAATGAGTTAATGGTGCTTATTCTTTTTTATGAAAAAACTGAACTGAACTGAACTGTCAAAAGACGTTTATGTCAACTGACGTGCATGTTAACTGACGTGTATGTCAACTGACGTGTATGTCATCTGACATGTATGTCAACTGACGTGTATGTCATCTGACATGTATGTCAACTAACGTGTATGTCAACTGACGTGTATGCCAACTGAAGTTTATGTCATCTGACGTGTATGTCAACTGACATGTATGTCAACTGACGTGTATGTCAACTGACATGTATGTCAACTGACGTGTACATCAACTGACGTGTATTCCAACTGACGTGTATGTCATCTGACGTGTAGTTCATCTGACGTGTATGTCAACTGACGTGTATGTCAACTGACGTTTATGCCAACTGAAGTTTATGTCATCTGACGTGTATGTCAACTGACATGTATGTCAACTGACGTGTATGTCAACTGACATGTATGTCAACTGACGTGTACATCAACTGACGTGTATGTCAACTGACGTGTATGTCAACTGACGTGTATGTCAACTGACAACGAACAGGGATCCTGACTTCAACGAACAGGGATCCTGACTTCAACGAACAGGGATCCTGACTTCAACGAACAGGGATCCTGACTTCAACGAACTCGGCTCCTGACAGCCGCTTGGCTGATCCGACTACTACTAGTCCTCCGACTCCTCTCCCCTCCGAAGCTTGGCTTGACTCCGACTACTTCTAGTCCTCCGACTCCTATCCCCTCCGACGCTTGGAATCCTGACTTCAAAGAACAGGGATCCTGACTTCAACAAACAGGGATCCTGACTTCAACGAACAGGGATCCTGACAGCCACTTGGCTGACTCCGACTACTACTAGTCCTATATATATGTTTCGGAAGCCTCCGGTGAGAGTAGAATGGCACAACTACCGATACTTGTGGACTTAGTCGAATTTCAATCTTGAGAAACAGGGATCCTTACTTTAACGAACAGAGATCCTGACTTCAACGAACAGGGATCCTGACTTCAACGAACAGGGATCCTGACTTCCACGAACAGGGATCCTGACTCCAACGAACAGGGATCCTGACTTCAACGAACTCGGCTCCTGACAGCCGCTTGGCTGATCCGACTACTACTAGTCCTCCGACTACTCTCCCCTCCGAAGCTTGGCTTGACTCCGACTACTTCTAGTCCTCCGACTCCTCTCCCCTCCGACTACTACTAGTACTATATATATGTTTCGGAAGCCTCCGGTGAGAGTAGAATGGCACAACTACCGATACTTGTGGACTTAGTCGAATTTCAATCTTGAGAAACAGGGATCCTGACTTTAACGAACAGAGATCCTGACTTCAACGAACAGGGATCCTGACTTCAACGATCACGGCTCCTGACAGCCGCTTGGCTGACTCCGACTACTACTACTCCTCTTCAACGAACTTCAACGAACAGGGATCCTGACTATAACGAACAGAGATCCTGACTTCAACGAACAGGGATCCTGACTTCAACGAACATGGATCCTGACTTCAACGAACAGGGATCCTGACTTCGACGAACAGGGATCCTGACTTCAACGAACAGGGATCCTGACTTCAACGAACAGGGATCCTGACTTCCACGAACAGGGATCCTGACTCCAACGAACAGGGATCCTGACTTCAACGAACTCTGCTCCTGACAGCCGCTTGGCTGACTTCAACTACTACTAGTCCTCCGACTCCTCTCCCCTCCCTGTTCGTTGAAGTCAGGATCCCTGTTCGTTGAAGTCAGGATCTCTGTTCGGACTAGTAGAGTCGGAGGGCTAGTAGTAGTCGGAGTCAGCCAAGCGGCCGTCAGGATCCCTGTTCGTTGAAGTCAGGATCCCTGTTCGTTGAACTCAGGATCCCTGTTCGTTGAAGTCAGGATCCCTGTTCGTTGAAGTCAGGATCCATGTTCGTTGAAGTCAGGATCCCTGTTTCTCAAGATTGAAATTCGACTAAGTCCACAAGTATCGGTAGTTGTGCCATTCTACTCTCACCGGATGCTTCCGAAACATATATATAGGACTTGTAGTAGTCGGAGTCAAGCCAAGCGTCGGAGGGGAGAGGAGTCGGAGGACTAGAAGTAGTCGGAGTCAAGCTAAGCTTCGGAGGGGAGAGGAGTCGGAGGACTAGTAGTACTCGGATTCAGCCAAGCGGCCATCAGGATCCCTGTTCGTTGAAGTCAGGATCCCTGTTCGTTGAAGTCAGGATCCCTGTTCGTTGAAGTCAGGATCCCTGTTCGTTGAAGTCAGGATCCCTGTTCGGACTAGTAGAGTCGGAGGACTAGTAGTAGTCGGAGTCAGCCAAGCGGCCATCAGGATCCCTGTTCGTTGAAGTCAGGATCCATGTTCGTTGAAGTCAGGATCCCTCTTCGTTGAAGTCAGGATCCCTGTTCGTTGAAGTCAGGATCCCTGTTCGTTGAAGTCAGGATCCCTGTTCGTTGAAGTCAGGATCCCTGTTCGTTGAAGTCAGGATCCCTGTTTCTCAAGATTGAAATTCGACTAAGTCCACAAGTATCGGTAGTTGTGCCATTCTACTCTCACCGGATGCTTCCGAAACATATATATAGGACTAGTAGTAGTCGGAGTCAAGCCAAGCGTCGGAGGGGAGAGGAGTCGGAGGACTAGAAGTAGTCGGAGTCAAGCTAAGCTTCGGAGGGGAGAGGAGTCGGAGGACTAGTAGTACTCGGAGTCAGCCAAGCGGCCATCAGGATCCCTGTTCGTTGAAGTCAGGATCCCTGTTCGTTGAAGTCAGGATCCCTGTTCGGACTAGTAGAGTTGGAGGACTAGTAGTAGTTGGAGTCAGCCAAGCGGCCATCAGGATCCCTGTTCGTTGAAGTCAGGATCCATGTTCTTTGAAGTCAGGATCCCTGTTCGTTGAAGTCAGGATCCCTGTTCGTTGAAGTCAGGATCCCTGTTCGTTGAAGTCAGGATCCCAGTTCGTTGAAGTCAGGATCCCTGTTCGTTGAAGTCAGGATCCCTGTTTCTCAAGATTGAAATTCGACTAAGTCCACAAGTATCGGTAGTTGTGCCATTCTACTCTCACCGGATGCTTCCGAAACATATATATAGGAGTAGTAGTAGTCGGAGTCAAGCCAAGCGTCGGAGGGGAGAGGAGTCGGAGGACTAGAAGTAGTCGGAGTCAAGCTAAGCTTCGGAGGGGAGAGGAGTCGGAGGACTAGTAGTACTCGGAGTCAGCCAAGCGGCCGTCGGGATCCCTGTTCGTTGAAGTCAGGACTAGAAGTAGTCGGAGTCAAGCTAAGCTTCGGAGGGGAGAGGAGTCGGAGGACTAGTAGTACTCGGATTCAGCCAAGCGGCCATCAGGATCCCTGTTCGTTGAAGTCAGGATCCCTGTTCGTTGAAGTCAGGATCCCTGTTCGGACTAGTAGAGTCAGAGGACTAGTAGTAGTCGGAGTCAGCCAAGCGGCCGTCAGGATCCCTGTTCGTTGAAGTCAGGATCCCTGTTCGGACTAGTAGAGTCGGAGGACTAGTAGTAGTTGGAGTCAGCCAAGCGGCCGTCAGGATCGCTGTTCGTTGAAGTCAGGATCCCTGTTCTTTGAAGTCAGGATCCCTGTTCGTTGAAGTCAGGATCCCTGTTCGTTGAAGTCAGGATTCCTGTTCGTTGAAGTCAGGATCCCTGTTCGTTGAAGGCAGGATCCCTGTTCGTTGAAGTCAGAATTCCTGTTCGTTGAAGTCAGGATCTCTGTTCGTTGAAGTCAGGATCCCTGTTCGTTGAAGTCAGGATCCATGTTCGTTGAAGTCAGGATCCATGTTCGTGAAGTCAGGATCCCTGTTCGTTGAAGTTAGGATCCCTGTTCGTTGAAGTCAGGATCCCTGTTCCTTGAAGTCCGGATTCCTGTTCGTTGAAGTCAGGATCCCTGTTTCTCAAGATTGAAATTCGACTAAGTCCACAAGTATCGGTAGTTGTGCCATTCTACTCTCACCGGAGGCTTCCGAAACGTATATATAGGACTAGTAGTAGTCGGAGTCAAGCCAAGCGTCGGAGGGGAGAGGAGTCGGAGGACTAAAAGTAGTCGGAGTCAAGCCAAGCTTCGGAGGGGAGAAGAGTCGGAGGACTAGTAGTACTCGGAGTCAGCCAAGCGGCCGTCAGGATCCCTGTTCATTGAAGTCAGGATCCCTGTTCGTTGAAGTCAGGATCCCTGTTCGTTGAAGTCAGGATCCCTGTTCGTTGAAGTCAGGATCCCTGTTCGTTGAAGTCAGGATCCCTGTTCGTTGAAGTCAGGATCCCTGTTCGTTGAAGTCAGGATCCCTGTTCGTTGAAGTCAGGATCCATGTTCGTTGAAGTCAGGATCCATGTTCGTTGAAGTCAGGATCCCTGTTCGTTGCAGTTAGGATCCCTGTTCGTTGAAGTCAGGATCCCTGTTCGTTGAAGTCAGGATCCCTGTTTCTCAAGATTGAAATTCGACTAAGTCCACAAGTATCGGTAGTTGTGCCATTCTACTCTCACCGGATGCTTCCGAAACATATATATAGGACTAGTAGTAGTCGGAGTCAAGCCAAGCGTCGGAGGGGAGAGGAGTCGGAGGACTAGAAGTAGTCGGAGTCAAGCTAAGCTTCGGAGGGGAGAGGAGTCTGAGGACTAGTAGTACTCGGAGTCAGCCAAGCGGCCATCAGGATCCCTGTTCGTTGAAGTCAGGATCCCTGTTCGTTGAAGTCAGGATCCCTGTTCGGACTAGTAGAGTTGGAGGACTAGTAGTAGTTGGAGTCAGCCAAGCGGCCATCAGGATCCCTGTTCGTTGAAGTCAGGATCCATGTTCGTTGAAGTCAGGATCCCTGTTCGTTGAAGTCAGGATCCCTGTTCGTTGAAGTCAGGATCCCTGTTCGTTGAAGTCAGGATCCCAGTTCGTTGAAGTCAGGATCCCTGTTCGTTGAAGTCAGGATCCCTGTTTCTCAAGATTGAAATTCGACTAAGTCCACAAGTATCGGTAGTTGTGCCATTCTACTCTCACCGGATGCTTCCGAAACATATATATAGGAGTAGTAGTAGTCGGAGTCAAGCCAAGCGTCGGAGGGGAGAGGAGTCGGAGGACTAGAAGTAGTCGGAGTCAAGCTAAGCTTCGGAGGGGAGAGGAGTCGGAGGACTAGTAGTACTCGGAGTCAGCCAAGCGGCCGTCGGGATCCCTGTTCGTTGAAGTCAGGACTAGAAGTAGTCGGAGTCAAGCTAAGCTTCGGAGGGGAGAGGAGTCGGAGGACTAGTAGTACTCGGATTCAGCCAAGCGGCCATCAGGATCCCTGTTCGTTGAAGTCAGGATCCCTGTTCGTTGAAGTCAGGATCCCTGTTCGGACTAGTAGAGTCAGAGGACTAGTAGTAGTCGGAGTCAGCCAAGCGGCCGTCAGGATCCCTGTTCGTTGAAGTCAGGATCCCTGTTCGGACTAGTAGAGTCGGAGGACTAGTAGTAGTTGGAGTCAGCCAAGCGGCCGTCAGGATCGCTGTTCGTTGAAGTCAGGATCCCTGTTCTTTGAAGTCAGGATCCCTGTTCGTTGAAGTCAGGATCCCTGTTCGTTGAAGTCAGGATTCCTGTTCGTTGAAGTCAGGATCCCTGTTCGTTGAAGGCAGGATCCCTGTTCGTTGAAGTCAGAATTCCTGTTCGTTGAAGTCAGGATCTCTGTTCGTTGAAGTCAGGATCCCTGTTCGTTGAAGTCAGGATCCATGTTCGTTGAAGTCAGGATCCATGTTCGTGAAGTCAGGATCCCTGTTCGTTGAAGTTAGGATCCCTGTTCGTTGAAGTCAGGATCCCTGTTCCTTGAAGTCCGGATTCCTGTTCGTTGAAGTCAGGATCCCTGTTTCTCAAGATTGAAATTCGACTAAGTCCACAAGTATCGGTAGTTGTGCCATTCTACTCTCACCGGAGGCTTCCGAAACGTATATATAGGACTAGTAGTAGTCGGAGTCAAGCCAAGCGTCGGAGGGGAGAGGAGTCGGAGGACTAAAAGTAGTCGGAGTCAAGCCAAGCTTCGGAGGGGAGAAGAGTCGGAGGACTAGTAGTACTCGGAGTCAGCCAAGCGGCCGTCAGGATCCCTGTTCATTGAAGTCAGGATCCCTGTTCGTTGAAGTCAGGATCCCCGTTCGTTGAAGTCAGGATCCCTGTTCGTTGAAGTCAGGATCCCTGTTCGTTGAAGTCAGGATCCCTGTTCGTTGAAGTCAGGATCCCTGTTCTTTGAAGTCAGGATCCCTGTTCGTTGAAGTCAGGATCCATGTTCGTTGAAGTCAGGATCCATGTTCGTTGAAGTCAGGATCCCTGTTCGTTGCAGTTAGGATCCCTGTTCGTTGAAGTCAGGATCCCTGTTCGTTGAAGTCAGGATCCCTGTTCGTTGAAGTCAGGATTCCTGTTCGTTGAAGTCAGGATTCCTGTTCGTTGAAGTCAGGATCCCTGTTCGTTGAAGTCAGGATCCCTGTTCGTTGAAGTCAGGATCCCTGTTCGGACTAGTAGAGTCGGAGGGCTAGTAGTAGTCGGAGTCAGCCAAGCGGCCGTCAGGATCCCTGTTCGTTGAAGTCAGGATCCCTGTTCGTTGAAGTCAGGATCCCTGTTCGTTGAAGTCAGGATTCCTGTTCGTTGAAGTCAGGATTCCTGTTCGTTGAAGTCAGGATCCCTGTTCGTTGAAGTCAGGATCCTCGTTGAAGTCAGGATTCCTGTTCGTTGAAGTCAGGATTCCTGTTCGTTGAAGTCAGGATCCCTGTTTCTCAAGATTGAAATTCGACTAAGTCCACAAGTATCGGTAGTTGTGCCATTCTATTCTCACCGGAGGCTTCCGAAACATATATATAGGACTAGTAGTAGTCGGAGTCAAGCCAAGCGTCGGAGGGGAGAGGAGTCGGAGGACTAGAAGTAGTCGGAGTCAAGCTAAGCTTCGGAGGGGAGAGGAGTCGGAGGACTAGTAGTACTCGGAACTATGTCAACTGACGTGTATGTCAACTGACGTTTATGCCAACTGAAGTTTATGTCATCTGACGTGTATGTCAACTGACATGTATGTCAACTGACGTGTATGTCAACTGACATGTATGTCAACTGACGTGTACATCAACTGACGTGTATGTCAACTGACGTGTATGTCAACTGACGTGTATGTCAACTGACAACGAACAGGGATCCTGACTTCAACGAACAGGGATCCTGACTTCAACGAACAGGGATCCTGACTTCAACGAACAGGGATCCTGACTTCAACGAACTCGGCTCCTGACAGCCGCTTGGCTGATCCGACTACTACTAGTCCTCCGACTCCTCTCCCCTCCGAAGCTTGGCTTGACTCCGACTACTTCTAGTCCTCCGACTCCTATCCCCTCCGACGCTTGGAATCCTGACTTCAAAGAACAGGGATCCTGACTTCAACGAACAGGGATCCTGACTTCAACGAACAGGGATCCTGACAGCCACTTGGCTGACTCCGACTACTGCTAGTCCTATATATATGTTTCGGAAGCCTCCGGTGAGAGTAGAATGGCACAACTACCGATACTTGTGGACTTAGTCGAATTTCAATCTTGAGAAACAGGGATCCTTACTTTAACGAACAGAGATCCTGACTTCAACGAACAGGGATCCTGACTTCAACGAACAGGGATCCTGACTTCTACGAACAGGGATCCTGACTCCAACGAACAGGGATCCTGACTTCAACGAACTCGGCTCCTGACAGCCGCTTGGCTGATCCGACTACTTCTAGTCCTCCGACTACTCTCCCCTCCGAAGCTTGGCTTGACTCCGACTACTTCTAGTCCTCCGACTCCTCTCCCCTCCGACTACTACTAGTCCTATATATATGTTTCGGAAGCCTCCGGTGAGAGTAGAATGGCACAACTACCGATACTTGTGGACTTAGTCGAATTTCAATCTTGAGAAACAGGGATCCTGACTTTAACGAACAGAGATCCTGACTTCAACGAACAGGGATCCTGACTTCAACGAACAGAGATCCCGACTTCAACGAACAGGGATCCTGACTTCAACGAGCAGGGATCCTGACTTCAACGATCACGGCTCCTGACAGCCGCTTGGCTGACTCCGACTACTACTACTCCTCTTCAACGAACTTCAACGAACAGGGATCCTGACTATAACGAACAGAGATCCTGACTTCAACGAACAGGGATCCTGACTTCAACGAACATGGATCCTGACTTCAACGAACAGGGATCCTGACTTCAACGAACAGGGATCCTGACTTCAACGAACAGGGATCCTGACTTCAACGAACTCTGCTCCTGACAAGAGAAGAAAAGAAGATAATTCCCCCTAGTCAGTATGGTTTCAGGAAGGGACACTCTACGGATCATGCAATATCACACCTAATTTCGAAACTAAAAGATTCTCTGGACCAAGGACTCCTGTCATCAGCTATTTTTATCGACTTATCAAAAGCTTTCGATACGGTAAACCACAAAATTCTACTTGAAAAATTAACTAAACTAAATTTCCCGACATGGATAATACTATGGCTAAAGTCATACTTGAGTGAAAGATACCAAGTTGTTTGTGTGAGGACTGCTACGTCGATAAAACATCACATTACGTGTGGAGTGCCCCAAGGTTCTATTCTTGGTCCGCTACTTTTTCTTATTTATCTTTCGGATATTCATGATTTAACTCAAATTAATGACTTAATTTCTTATGCTGATGATATGGTATTATTTTTTAAGGCAGAATGTCTGGAAGAGCTTTATTCAAAGATGAATATAGCCCTAGATAAAATTTGTCAATATACACAAAATAATAAACTTGCTCTTAACACTGAAAAAACAAAATATATGATTTTCTCTAATCTATCCCCTTTGATCAGTAATAAGGTTCTAAAATACAAAGATTCTATTATAACCCGAGTTCAAAATCTTAAATATCTGGGAATGATAATTGACGATTTACTAACGTGGAAAAATCATGTGAAGGCACTGGTGGTTAAAGCTTCAAGAGCAGCAGGAATTTTGCATAGAGTAAAAAATTTTATTCCACAAAAATCTTTAAGAACACTTTATTTCACATTATTTTATTCATATATCCAGTACGGTTGTTATATTTGGACTAGTTCGTTTCAATATAACATAAAAAAAATGCAAATTATTCAAAACAGGGCAGTTCGGACACTGGTCTATGGCAAATATACAACGGCTGAATCATATGTGAAATCTAACCTTCTTAATATTATGCAAATACGTAAAACACAGATAGGAATATTTATGTACAAATATCTCAATTCACTTTCACCGCCTGGAATTCTACAGCTGGATCTTTTTAAGGAATCGTCATCATATCATGGTTTTCCGACATCATCAGCGTCAAATAGTTTATTGTCTCACCAAAGAAGGCATACCTCAAGAGGGGCGTTTTCAATAAGACATGCAGGAGTAGCGCTATGGAATGAAATACCCCTGTGTATTAGGAATGCAACAACCCTTCAGTCTTTCAAAAAACAACTGAAAAAGGCATTTTCAAGTGATAGTCGTTAAGAGTTGGTATTTGTAAATGTAGTTAAATAATAATGTTCCTTTTTGTGTTTGTTTAAAAATAAGTATTATTGAATGAGCTCCTTATTTGTATGTTCGCTCCCATAGGCCGCATGGCTTTTTTTGTAGGCGGACATGCAGTTTGTTCCAGGGATTATATTGTTTTTTGTGTGAATAAATAATCTGAATCTGAAATCTGAATCTGACAGAGCTTGGCTGACTTCGACTACTACTAGTCCTCCGACTCCTCTCCCCTCCCTGTTCGTTGAAGTCAGGATCCCTGTTCGTTGAAGTCAGGATCTCTGTTCGGACTAGTAGAGTCGGAGGGCTAGTAGTAGTCGGAGTCAGCCAAGCGGCCGTCAGGATCCCTGTTCGTTGAAGTCAGGATCCCTGTTCGTTGAACTCAGGATCCCTGTTCGGACTAGTAGAGTTGGAGGACTAGTACTAGTCGGAGTCAGCCAAGCGGCCATCAGGATCCCTGTTCGTTGAAGTCAGGATCCCTGTTCGTTGAAGTCAGGATCCCTGTTCGGACTAGTAGAGTCGGAGGACTAGTAGTAGTCGGAGTCAGCCAAGCGGCCATCAGGATCCCTGTTCGTTGAAGTCAGGATCCATGTTCGTTGAAGTCAGGATCCCTCTTCGTTGAAGTCAGGATCCCTGTTCGTTGAAGTCAGGATCCCTGTTCGTTGAAGTCAGGATCCCTGTTCGTTGAAGTCAGGATCCCTGTTCGTTGAAGTCAGGATCCCTGTTCTTTGAAGTCAGAATTCCTGTTCGTTGAAGTCAGGATCTCTGTTCGTTGAAGTCAGGATCCCTGTTCGTTGAAGTCAGGATCCATGTTCGTTGAAGTAAGGATCCATGTTCGTTGAAGTCAGGACCCCTGTTTCTCAAGATTGAAATTCGACTAAGTCCACAAGTATCGGTAGTTGTGCCATTCTACTCTCACCGGATGCTTCCGAAACATATATATAGGACTTGTAGTAGTCGGAGTCAAGCCAAGCGTCGGAGGGGAGAGGAGTCGGAGGACTAGAAGTAGTCGGAGTCAAGCTAAGCTTCGGAGGGGAGAGGAGTCGGAGGACTAGTAGTACTCGGATTCAGCCAAGCGGCCATCAGGATCCCTGTTCGTTGAAGTCAGGATCCCTGTTCGGACTAGTAGAGTCGGAGGACTAGTAGTAGTCGGAGTCAGCCAAGCGGCCATCAGGATCCCTGTTCGTTGAAGTCAGGATCCATGTTCGTTGAAGTCAGGATCCCTCTTCGTTGAAGTCAGGATCCCTGTTCGTTGAAGTCAGGATCCCTGTTCGTTGAAGTCAGGATCCCTGTTCGTTGAAGTCAGGATCCCTGTTCGTTGAAGTCAGGATCCCTGTTTCTCAAGATTGAAATTCGACTAAGTCCACAAGTATCGGTAGTTGTGCCATTCTACTCTCACCGGATGCTTCCGAAACATATATATAGGACTAGTAGTAGTCGGAGTCAAGCCAAGCGTCGGAGGGGAGAGGAGTCGGAGGACTAGAAGTAGTCGGAGTCAAGCTAAGCTTCGGAGGGGAGAGGAGTCGGAGGACTAGTAGTACTCGGAGTCAGCCAAGTGGCCATCAGGATCCCTGTTCGTTGAAGTCAGGATCCCTGTTCGTTGAAGTCAGGATCCCTGTTCGGACTAGTAGAGTTGGAGGACTAGTAGTAGTCGGAGTCAGCCAAGCGGCCATCAGGATCCCTGTTCGTTGAAGTCAGGATCCATGTTCGTTGAAGTCAGGATCCCTGTTCGTTGAAGTCAGGATCCCTGTTCGTTGAAGTCAGGATCCCTGTTCGTTGAAGTCAGGATCCCAGTTCGTTGAAGTCAGGATCCCTGTTCGTTGAAGTCAGGATCCCTGTTCGGACTAGTAGAGTCGGAGGACTAGTAGTAGTTGGAGTCAGCCAAGCGGCCGTCAGGATCGCTGTTCGTTGAAGTCAGGATCCCTGTTCTTTGAAGTCAGGATCCCTGTTCGTTGAAGTCAGGATCCCTGTTCGTTGAAGTCAGGATTCCTGTTCGTTGAAGTCAGGATCCCTGTTCGTTGAAGGCAGGATCCCTGTTCGTTGAAGTCAGAATTCCTGTTCGTTGAAGTCAGGATCTCTGTTCGTTGAAGTCAGGATCCCTGTTCGTTGAAGTCAGGATCCATGTTCGTTGAAGTCAGGATCCATGTTCGTGAAGTCAGGATCCCTGTTCGTTGAAGTTAGGATCCCTGTTCGTTGAAGTCAGGATCCCTGTTCCTTGAAGTCCGGATTCCTGTTCGTTGAAGTCAGGATCCCTGTTTCTCAAGATTGAAATTCGACTAAGTCCACAAGTATCGGTAGTTGTGCCATTCTACTCTCACCGGAGGCTTCCGAAACGTATATATAGGACTAGTAGTAGTCGGAGTCAAGCCAAGCGTCGGAGGGGAGAGGAGTCGGAGGACTAAAAGTAGTCGGAGTCAAGCCAAGCTTCGGAGGGGAGAAGAGTCGGAGGACTAGTAGTACTCGGAGTCAGCCAAGCGGCCGTCAGGATCCCTGTTCATTGAAGTCAGGATCCCTGTTCGTTGAAGTCAGGATCCCTGTTCGTTGAAGTCAGGATCCCTGTTCGTTGAAGTCAGGATCCCTGTTCGTTGAAGTCAGGATCCCTGTTCGTTGAAGTCAGGATCCCTGTTCGTTGAAGTCAGGATCCCTGTTCGTTGAAGTCAGGATCCATGTTCGTTGAAGTCAGGATCCATGTTCGTTGAAGTCAGGATCCCTGTTCGTTGCAGTTAGGATCCCTGTTCGTTGAAGTCAGGATCCCTGTTCGTTGAAGTCAGGATCCCTGTTCGTTGAAGTCAGGATTCCTGTTCGTTGAAGTCAGGATTCCTGTTCGTTGAAGTCAGGATCCCTGTTTCTCAAGATTGAAATTCGACTAAGTCCACAAGTATCGGTAGTTGTGCCATTCTATTCTCACCGGAGGCTTCCGAAACATATATATAGGACTAGTAGTAGTCGGAGTCAAGCCAAGCGTCGGAGGGGAGAGGAGTCGGAGGACTAGAAGTAGTCGGAGTCAAGCTAAACTTCGGAGGGGAGAGGAGTCGGAGGACTAGTAGTACTCGGAGTCAGCCAAGCGGCCGTCTGGATCCCTGTTCGTTGAAGTCAGGATCCCTGTTCGTTGAAGTCAGGATCCCTGTTCGTTGAAGTCAGGATCCCTGTTCGGACTAGTAGAGTCGGAGGGCTAGTAGTAGTCGGAGTCAGCCAAGCGGCCGTCAGGATCCCTGTTCGTTGAAGTCAGGATCCCTGTTCGTTGAAGTCAGGATCCCTGTTCGTTGAAGTCAGGATTCCTGTTCGTTGAAGTCAGGATCCCTGTTCGTTGAAGTTAGGATCCCTGTTCGTTGAAGTCAGGATCCCTGTTCGTTGAAGTCAGGATCCCTGTTCGTTGAAGTCAGGATTCCTGTTCGTTGAAGTCAGGATCCCTGTTTCTCAAGATTGAAATTCGACTAAGTCCACAAGTATCGGTAGTTGTGCCATTCTACTCTCACCGGAGGCTTCCGAAACATATATATAGGACTAGTAGTAGTCGGAGTCAAGCCAAGCGTCGGAGGGGAGAGGAGTCGGAGGACTAGAAGTAGTCGGAGTCAAGCTAAGCTTCGGAGGGGAGAGGAGTCGGAGCACTAGTAGTACTCGGAGTCAGCCAAGCGGCCGTCAGGATCCCTGTTCGTTGAAGTCAGGATCCCTGTTCGTTGAAGTCAGGATCCCTGTTCGTTGAAGTCAGGATCCCTGTTCGGACTAGTAGAGTCGGAGGGCTAGTAGTAGTCGGAGTCAGCCAAGCGGCCGTCAGGATCCCTGTTCTTTGAAGTCAGGATCCCTGTTCGTTGAAGTCAGGATCCCTGTTCGTTGAAGTCAGGATTCCTGTTCGTTGAAGTCAGGATCCCTGTTCGTTGAAGGCAGGATCCCTGTTCGTTGAAGTCAGAATTCCTGTTCGTTGAAGTCAGGATCTCTGTTCGTTGAAGTCAGGATCCCTGTTCGTTGAAGTCAGGATCCATGTTCGTTGAAGTCAGGATCCATGTTCGTTGAAGTCAGGATCCCTGTTCGTTGAAGTTAGGATCCCTGTTCGTTGAAGTCAGGATCCATGTTCGTTGAAGTCAGGATCCCTGTTCGTTGAAGTTAGGATCCCTGTTCGTTGAAGTCAGGATCCCTGTTCGTTGAAGTCAGGATCCCTGTTCGTTGAAGTCAGGATTCCTGTTCGTTGAAGTCAGGATTCCTGTTCGTTGAAGTCAGGATCCCTGTTTCTCAAGATTGAAATTCGACTAAGTCCACAAGTATCGGTAGTTGTGCCATTCTATTCTCACCGGAGGCTTCCGAAACATATATATAGGACTAGTAGTAGTCGGAGTCAAGCCAAGCGTCGGAGGGGAGAGGAGTCGGAGGACTAGTAGTACTCGGAGTCAGCCAAGCGGCCGTCAGGATCCCTGTTCGTTGAAGTCAGGATCCCTGTTCGTTGAAGTCAGGATCCCTGTTCGGACTAGTAGAGTCGGAGGGCTAGTAGTAGTCGGAGTCAGCCAAGCGGCCGTCAGGATCCCTGTTCGTTGAAGTCAGGATTCCTGTTCGTTGAAGTCAGGATCCCTGTTCGTTGAAGTTAGGATCCCTGTTCGTTGAAGTCAGGATCCATGTTCGTTGAAGTCAGGATCCCTGTTCGTTGAAGTTAGGATCCCTGTTCGTTGAAGTCAGGATCCCTGTTCGTTGAAGTCAGGATCCCTGTTCGTTGAAGTCAGGATTCCTGTTCGTTGAAGTCAGGATTCCTGTTCGTTGAAGTCAGGATCCCTGTTTCTCAAGATTGAAATTCGACTAAGTCCACAAGTATCGGTAGTTGTGCCATTCTACTCTCACCGGAGGCTTCCGAAACATATATATAGGACTAGTAGTAGTCGGAGTCAAGCCAAGCGTCGGAGGGGAGAGGAGTCGGAGGACTAGAAGTAGTCGGAGTCAAGCTAAGCTTCGGAGGGGAGAGGAGTCGGAGGACTAGTAGTACACGGAGTCAGCCAAGCGGCCGTCAGGATCCCTGTTCGTTGAAGTCAGGATCCCTGTTCGTTGAAGTCAGGATCCCTGTTCGTTGAAGTCAGGATCCCTGTTCGGACTAGTAGAGTCGGAGGGCTAGTAGTAGTCGGAGTCAGCCAAGCGGGCGTCAGGATCCCTGTTCTTTGAAGTCAGGATCCCTGTTCGTTGAAGTCAGGATCCCTGTTCGTTGAAGTCAGGATCCCTGTTCGTTGAAGTCAGGATTCCTGTTCGTTGAAGTCAGGATCCCTGTTCGTTGAAGTCAGGATCCCTGTTCGTTGAAGTCAGGATCCCTGTTCGTTGAAGTCAGGATTCCTGTTCGTTGAAGTCAGGATCCCTGTTCGTTGAAGGCAGGATCCCTGTTCGTTGAAGTCAGAATTCCTGTTCGTTGAAGTCAGGATCTCTGTTCGTTGAAGTCAGGATCCCTGTTCGTTGAAGTCAGGATCCATGTTCGTTGAAGTCAGGATCCATGTTCGTTGAAGTCAGGATCCCTGTTCGTTGAAGTTAGGATCCCTGTTCGTTGAAGTCAGGATCCCTGTTCCTTGAAGTCCGGATTCCTGTTCGTTGAAGTCAGGATCCCTGTTTCTCAAGATTGAAATTCGACTAAGTCCACAAGTATCGGTAGTTGTGCCATTCTACTCTCACCGGAGGCTTCCGAAACGTATATATAGGACTAGTAGTAGTCGGAGTCAAGCCAAGCGTCGGAGGGGAGAGGAGTCGGAGGACTAGAAGTAGTCGGAGTCAAGCCAAGCTTCGGAGGGGAGAAGAGTCGGAGGACTAGTAGTACTCGGAGTCAGCCAAGCGGCCGTCAGGATCCCTGTTCATTGAAGTCAGGATCCCTGTTCGTTGAAGTCAGGATCCCTGTTCGTTGAAGTCAGGATCCCTGTTCGTTGAAGTCAGGATCCCTGTTCGTTGAAGTCAGGATCCCTGTTCGTTGAAGTCAGGATCCCTGTTCGTTGAAGTCAGGATCCATGTTCGTTGAAGTCAGGATCCATGTTCGTTGAAGTCAGGATCCCTGTTCGTTGAAGTTAGGATCCCTGTTCGTTGAAGTCAGGATCCCTGTTCGTTGAAGTCAGGATCCCTGTTCGTTGAAGTCAGGATTCCTGTTCGTTGAAGTCAGGATTCCTGTTCGTTGAAGTCAGGATCCCTGTTTCTCAAGATTGAAATTCGACTAAGTCCACAAGTATCGGTAGTTGTGCCATTCTATTCTCACCGGAGGCTTCCGAAACATATATATAGGACTAGTAGTAGTCGGAGTCAAGCCAAGCGTCGGAGGGGAGAGGAGTCGGAGGACTAGAAGTAGTCGGAGTCAAGCTAAGCTTCGGAGGGGAGAGGAGTCGGAGGACTAGTAGTACTCGGAGTCAGCCAAGCGGCCGTCAGGATCCCTGTTCGTTGAAGTCAGGATCCCTGTTCGTTGAAGTCAGGGTCCCTGTTCGTTGAAGTCAGGATCCCTGTTCGGACTAGTAGAGTCGGAGGGCTAGTAGTAGTCGGAGTCAGCCAAGCGGCCGTCAGGATCCCTGTTCGTTGAAGTCAGGATCCCTGTTCGTTGAAGTCAGGATCCCTGTTCGGACTAGTAGAGTTGGAGGACTAGTAGTAGTCGGAGTCAGCCAAGCGGCCATCAGGATCCCTGTTCGTTGAAGTCAGGATCCATGTTCGTTGAAGTCAGGATCCCTGTTCGTTGAAGTCAGGATCCCTGTTCGTTGAAGTCAGGATCCCTGTTCGTTGAAGTCAGGATCCCAGTTCGTTGAAGTCAGGATCCCTGTTCGTTGAAGTCAGGATCCCTGTTCGGACTAGTAGAGTCGGAGGACTAGTAGTAGTTGGAGTCAGCCAAGCGGCCGTCAGGATCGCTGTTCGTTGAAGTCAGGATCCCTGTTCTTTGAAGTCAGGATCCCTGTTCGTTGAAGTCAGGATCCCTGTTCGTTGAAGTCAGGATTCCTGTTCGTTGAAGTCAGGATCCCTTCGTTGAAGGCAGGATCCCTGTTCGTTGAAGTCAGAATTCCTGTTCGTTGAAGTCAGGATCTCTGTTCGTTGAAGTCAGGATCCCTGTTCGTTGAAGTCAGGATCCATGTTCGTTGAAGTCAGGATCCATGTTCGTGAAGTCAGGATCCCTGTTCGTTGAAGTTAGGATCCCTGTTCGTTGAAGTCAGGATCCCTGTTCCTTGAAGTCCGGATTCCTGTTCGTTGAAGTCAGGATCCCTGTTTCTCAAGATTGAAATTCGACTAAGTCCACAAGTATCGGTAGTTGTGCCATTCTACTCTCACCGGAGGCTTCCGAAACGTATATATAGGACTAGTAGTAGTCGGAGTCAAGCCAAGCGTCGGAGGGGAGAGGAGTCGGAGGACTAAAAGTAGTCGGAGTCAAGCCAAGCTTCGGAGGGGAGAAGAGTCGGAGGACTAGTAGTACTCGGAGTCAGCCAAGCGGCCGTCAGGATCCCTGTTCATTGAAGTCAGGATCCCTGTTCGTTGAAGTCAGGATCCCTGTTCGTTGAAGTCAGGATCCCTGTTCGTTGAAGTCAGGATCCCTGTTCGTTGAAGTCAGGATCCCTGTTCGTTGAAGTCAGGATCCCTGTTCGTTGAAGTCAGGATCCCTGTTCGTTGAAGTCAGGATCCATGTTCGTTGAAGTCAGGATCCATGTTCGTTGAAGTCAGGATCCCTGTTCGTTGCAGTTAGGATCCCTGTTCGTTGAAGTCAGGATCCCTGTTCGTTGAAGTCAGGATCCCTGTTCGTTGAAGTCAGGATTCCTGTTCGTTGAAGTCAGGATTCCTGTTCGTTGAAGTCAGGATCCCTGTTTCTCAAGATTGAAATTCGACTAAGTCCACAAGTATCGGTAGTTGTGCCATTCTATTCTCACCGGAGGCTTCCGAAACATATATATAGGACTAGTAGTAGTCGGAGTCAAGCCAAGCGTCGGAGGGGAGAGGAGTCGGAGGACTAGAAGTAGTCGGAGTCAAGCTAAACTTCGGAGGGGAGAGGAGTCGGAGGACTAGTAGTACTCGGAGTCAGCCAAGCGGCCGTCTGGATCCCTGTTCGTTGAAGTCAGGATCCCTGTTCGTTGAAGTCAGGATCCCTGTTCGTTGAAGTCAGGATCCCTGTTCGGACTAGTAGAGTCGGAGGGCTAGTAGTAGTCGGAGTCAGCCAAGCGGCCGTCAGGATCCCTGTTCGTTGAAGTCAGGATCCCTGTTCGTTGAAGTCAGGATCCCTGTTCGTTGAAGTCAGGATTCCTGTTCGTTGAAGTCAGGATCCCTGTTCGTTGAAGTTAGGATCCCTGTTCGTTGAAGTCAGGATCCCTGTTCGTTGAAGTCAGGATCCCTGTTCGTTGAAGTCAGGATTCCTGTTCGTTGAAGTCAGGATCCCTGTTTCTCAAGATTGAAATTCGACTAAGTCCACAAGTATCGGTAGTTGTGCCATTCTACTCTCACCGGAGGCTTCCGAAACATATATATAGGACTAGTAGTAGTCGGAGTCAAGCCAAGCGTCGGAGGGGAGAGGAGTCGGAGGACTAGAAGTAGTCGGAGTCAAGCTAAGCTTCGGAGGGGAGAGGAGTCGGAGCACTAGTAGTACTCGGAGTCAGCCAAGCGGCCGTCAGGATCCCTGTTCGTTGAAGTCAGGATCCCTGTTCGTTGAAGTCAGGATCCCTGTTCGTTGAAGTCAGGATCCCTGTTCGGACTAGTAGAGTCGGAGGGCTAGTAGTAGTCGGAGTCAGCCAAGCGGCCGTCAGGATCCCTGTTCTTTGAAGTCAGGATCCCTGTTCGTTGAAGTCAGGATCCCTGTTCGTTGAAGTCAGGATTCCTGTTCGTTGAAGTCAGGATCCCTGTTCGTTGAAGGCAGGATCCCTGTTCGTTGAAGTCAGAATTCCTGTTCGTTGAAGTCAGGATCTCTGTTCGTTGAAGTCAGGATCCCTGTTCGTTGAAGTCAGGATCCATGTTCGTTGAAGTCAGGATCCATGTTCGTTGAAGTCAGGATCCCTGTTCGTTGAAGTTAGGATCCCTGTTCGTTGAAGTCAGGATCCATGTTCGTTGAAGTCAGGATCCCTGTTCGTTGAAATTAGGATCCCTGTTCGTTGAAGTCAGGATCCCTGTTCGTTGAAGTCAGGATCCCTGTTCGTTGAAGTCAGGATTCCTGTTCGTTGAAGTCAGGATTCCTGTTCGTTGAAGTCAGGATCCCTGTTTCTCAAGATTGAAATTCGACTAAGTCCACAAGTATCGGTAGTTGTGCCATTCTATTCTCACCGGAGGCTTCCGAAACATATATATAGGACTAGTAGTAGTCGGAGTCAAGCTAAGCGTCGGAGGGGAGAGGAGTCGGAGGACTAGTAGTACTCGGAGTCAGCCAAGCGGCCGTCAGGATCCCTGTTCGTTGAAGTCAGGATCCCTGTTCGTTGAAGTCAGGATCCCTGTTCGGACTAGTAGAGTCGGAGGGCTAGTAGTAGTCGGAGTCAGCCAAGCGGCCGTCAGGATCCCTGTTCGTTGAAGTCAGGATTCCTGTTCGTTGAAGTCAGGATCCCTGTTCGTTGAAGTTAGGATCCCTGTTCGTTGAAGTCAGGATCCATGTTCGTTGAAGTCAGGATCCCTGTTCGTTGAAGTTAGGATCCCTGTTCGTTGAAGTCAGGATCCCTGTTCGTTGAAGTCAGGATCCCTGTTCGTTGAAGTCAGGATTCCTGTTCGTTGAAGTCAGGATTCCTGTTCGTTGAAGTCAGGATCCCTGTTTCTCAAGATTGAAATTCGACTAAGTCCACAAGTATCGGTAGTTGTGCCATTCTACTCTCACCGGAGGCTTCCGAAACATATATATAGGACTAGTAGTAGTCGGAGTCAAGCCAAGCGTCGGAGGGGAGAGGAGTCGGAGGACTAGAAGTAGTCGGAGTCAAGCTAAGCTTCGGAGGGGAGAGGAGTCGGAGGACTAGTAGTACACGGAGTCAGCCAAGCGGCCGTCAGGATCCCTGTTCGTTGAAGTCAGGATCCCTGTTCGTTGAAGTCAGGATCCCTGTTCGTTGAAGTCAGGATCCCTGTTCGGACTAGTAGAGTCGGAGGGCTAGTAGTAGTCGGAGTCAGCCAAGCGGGCGTCAGGATCCCTGTTCTTTGAAGTCAGGATCCCTGTTCGTTGAAGTCAGGATCCCTGTTCGTTGAAGTCAGGATTCCTGTTCGTTGAAGTCAGGATCCCTGTTCGTTGAAGTCAGGATCCCTGTTCGTTGAAGTCAGGATCCCTGTTCGTTGAAGTCAGGATTCCTGTTCGTTGAAGTCAGGATCCCTGTTCGTTGAAGGCAGGATCCCTGTTCGTTGAAGTCAGAATTCCTGTTCGTTGAAGTCAGGATCTCTGTTCGTTGAAGTCAGGATCCCTGTTCGTTGAAGTCAGGATCCATGTTCGTTGAAGTCAGGATCCATGTTCGTTGAAGTCAGGATCCCTGTTCGTTGAAGTTAGGATCCCTGTTCGTTGAAGTCAGGATCCCTGTTCCTTGAAGTCCGGATTCCTGTTCGTTGAAGTCAGGATCCCTGTTTCTCAAGATTGAAATTCGACTAAGTCCACAAGTATCGGTAGTTGTGCCATTCTACTCTCACCGGAGGCTTCCGAAACGTATATATAGGACTAGTAGTAGTCGGAGTCAAGCCAAGCGTCGGAGGGGAGAGGAGTCGGAGGACTAGAAGTAGTCGGAGTCAAGCCAAGCTTCGGAGGGGAGAAGAGTCGGAGGACTAGTAGTACTCGGAGTCAGCCAAGCGGCCGTCAGGATCCCTGTTCATTGAAGTCAGGATCCCTGTTCGTTGAAGTCAGGATCCCTGTTCGTTGAAGTCAGGATCCCTGTTCGTTGAAGTCAGGATCCCTGTTCGTTGAAGTCAGGATCCCTGTTCGTTGAAGTCAGGATCCCTGTTCGTTGAAGTCAGGATCCATGTTCGTTGAAGTCAGGATCCATGTTCGTTGAAGTCAGGATCCCTGTTCGTTGAAGTTAGGATCCCTGTTCGTTGAAGTCAGGATCCCTGTTCGTTGAAGTCAGGATCCCTGTTCGTTGAAGTCAGGATTCCTGTTCGTTGAAGTCAGGATTCCTGTTCGTTGAAGTCAGGATCCCTGTTTCTCAAGATTGAAATTCGACTAAGTCCACAAGTATCGGTAGTTGTGCCATTCTATTCTCACCGGAGGCTTCCGAAACATATATATAGGACTAGTAGTAGTCGGAGTCAAGCCAAGCGTCGGAGGGGAGAGGAGTCGGAGGACTAGAAGTAGTCGGAGTCAAGCTAAGCTTCGGAGGGGAGAGGAGTCGGAGGACTAGTAGTACTCGGAGTCAGCCAAGCGGCCGTCAGGATCCCTGTTCGTTGAAGTCAGGATCCCTGTTCGTTGAAGTCAGGGTCCCTGTTCGTTGAAGTCAGGATCCCTGTTCGGACTAGTAGAGTCGGAGGGCTAGTAGTAGTCGGAGTCAGCCAAGCGGCCGTCAGGATCCCTGTTCGTTGAAGTCAGGATCCCTGTTCTTTGAAGTCAGGATCCCTGTTCGTTGAAGTCAGGATTCCTGTTCGTTGAAGTCAGGATCCCTGTTCGTTGAAGTTAGGATCCCTGTTCGTTGAAGTCTGGATCCCTGTTCGTTGAAGTCAGGATCCCTGTTCGTTGAAGTCAGGATTCCTGTTCGTTGAAGTCAGGATCCCTGTTTCTCAAGATTGAAATTCGACTAAGTCCACAAGTATCGGTAGTTGTGCCATTCTACTCTCACCGGAGGCTTCCGAAACATATATATAGGACTAGTAGTAGTCGGAGTCAAGCCAAGCGTCGGAGGGGAGAGGAGTCGGAGGACTAGAAGTAGTCGGAGTCAAGCTAAGCTTCGGAGGGGAGAGGAGTCGGAGGACTGGTAGTACTCGGAGTCAGCCAAGCGGCCGTCAGGATCCCTGTTCGTTGAAGTCAGGATCCCTGTTCGTTGAAGTCAGGATCCCTGTTCGTTGAACTCAGGATCCCTGTTCGGACTAGTAGAGTCGGAGGGCTAGTAGTAGTCGGAGTCAGCCAAGCGGCCGTCAGGATCCCTGTTCGTTGAAGTCAGGATCCCTGTTCGTTGAAGTCAGGATCCCTGTTCGTTGAAGTCAGGATTGCTGTTCGTTGAAGTCAGGATCCCTGTTCGTTGAAGTCAGGATCCCTGTTCGTTGAAGTCAGGATCCCTGTTCGTTGAAGTCAGGATTCCTGTTCGTTGAAGTCAGGATCCCTGTTTCTCAAGATTTAAATTCGACTAAGTCCACAAGTATCGGTAGTTGTGCCATTCTACTCTCACCGGAGGCTTCCGAAACATATATATAGGACTAGTAGTAGTCGGAGTCAAGCCAAGCGTCGGAGGGGAGAGGAGTCGGAGGACTAGAAGTAGTCGGAGTCAAGCTAAGCTTCGGAGGGGAGAGGAGTCGGAGGACTAGTAGTACTCGGAGTCAGCCAAGCGGCCGTCAGGATCCCTGTTCGTTGAAGTCAGGATCCCTGTTCGTTGAAGTCAGGATCCCTGTTCGTTGAAGTCAGGATCCCTGTTCGTTGAAGTCAGGATCCCTGTTCGTTGAAGTCAGGATCCCTGTTCGGACTAGTAGAGTCGGAGGACTAGTAGTAGTCGGAGTCAGCCAAGCGGCCGTCAGGATCCCTGTTCGTTAAAGTCAGGATCCCTGTTCGTTGAAGTCAGGATCCCTGTTCGGACTAGTAGAGTCGGAGGAATAGTAGTAGTCGGAGTCAGCCAAGCGGCCATCAGGATCCCTGTTCGTTGAAGTCAGGATCCATGTTCGTTGTAGTCAGGATCCATGTTCGTTGAAGTCAGGATCCCTGTTCGTTGAAGTCAGGATCCTTGTTCGTTGAAGTCAGGATCCCTGTTCGTTGAAGTCAGGATCCCTGTTCGTTGAAGTCAGGATTCCTGTTCGTTGAAGTCAGGATCCCTGTTTCTCAAGATTGAAATTCGACTAAGTCCACAAGTATCGGTAGTTGTGCCATTCTACTCTCACCGGAGGCTTCCGAAACATATATATAGGACTAGTAGTAGTCGGAGTCAAGCCAAGCGTCGGAGGGGAGAGGAGTCGGAGGACTAGAAGTAGTCGGAGTCAAGCTAAGCTTCGGAGGGGAGAGGAGTCGGAGGACTAGTGGTACTCGGAGTCAGCCAAGCGGCCGTCAGGATCCCTGTTCGTTGAAGTCAGGATCCCTGTTCATTGAAGTCAGGATCCCTGTTCGTTGAAGTCAGGATCCCTGTTCGGACTAGTAGAGTCGGAGGTCTAGTAGTAGTCGGAGTCAGCCAAGCGGCCGTCAGGATCCCTGTTCGTTGAAGTCAGGATCCCTGTTCGTTGAAGTCAGGATCCCTGTTCGGACTAGTAGAGTCGGAGGACTAGTAGTAGTTGGAGTCAGCCAAGCGGCCGTCAGGATCCCTGTTCGTTGAAGTCAGGATCCCTGTTCGTTGAAGTCAGGATCCCTGTTCGTTGAAGTCAGGATCCCTGTTCGTTGAAGTCAGGATTCCTGTTCGTTGAAGTCAGGATTCCTGTTCGTTGAAGTCAGGATCCCTGTTCGTTGAATTCAGGATCCCTGTTCGGACTAGTAGAGTCGGAGGACTAGTAGTAGTTGGAGTCAGCCAAGCGGCCGTCAGGATCCCTGTTCGTTGAAGTCAGGATTCCTGTTCGTTGAAGTCAGGATCCCTGTTTCTCAAGATTGAAATTCGACTAAGTCCACAAGTATCGGTAGTTGTGCCATTCTACTCTCACCGGAGGCTTCCGAAACATATATATAGGACTAGTAGTAGTCGGAGTCAAGCCAAGCGTCGGAGGGGAGAGGAGTCGGAGGACTAGAAGTAGTCGGAGTCAAGCTAAGCTTCGGAGGGGAGAGGAGTCGGAGGACTAGTGGTACTCGGAGTCAGCCAAGCGGCCGTCAGGATCCCTGTTCGTTGAAGTCAGGATCCCTGTTCGTTGAAGTCAGGATCCCTGTTCGGACTAGTAGAGTCGGAGGACTAGTAGTAGTCGGAGTCAGTCAAGCGGCCGTCAGGATCCCTGTTCGTTGAAGTCAGGATCCCTGTTCGTTGAAGTCAGGATCCCTGTTCGTTGAAGTCAGGATCCCTGTTCGGACTAGTAGAGTCGGAGGACTAGTAGTTGGAGTCAGCCAAGCGGCCGTCAGGATCCCTGTTCGTTGAAGTCAGGATCCCTGTTCGTTGAAGTCAGGATCCCTGTTCGTTGAAGTCAGGATCCCTGTTCGTTGAAGTCAGGATTCCTGTTCGTTGAAGTCAGGATCCCTGATTCTCAAGATTGAAATTCGACTAAGTCCACAAGTATCGGTAGTTGTGCCATTCTACTCTCACCGGAGGCTTCCGAAACGTATATATAGGACTAGTAGTAGTCGGAGTCAAGCCAAGCGTCGGAGGGGAGAAGAGTCGGAGGACTAGTAGTACTCGGAGTCAGCCAAGCGGCCGTCAGGATCCCTGTTCATTGAAGTCAGGATCCCTGTTCGTTGAAGTCAGGATCCCTGTTCGTTGAAGTCAGGATCCCTGTTCGTTGAAGTCAGGATCCATGTTCGTTGAAGTCAGGATCCATGTTCGTTGAAGTCAGGATCCCTGTTCGTTGAAGTTAGGATCCCTGTTCGTTGAAGTCAGGATCCCTGTTCCTTGAAGTCCGGATTCCTGTTCGTTGAAGTCAGGATCCCTGTTTCTCAAGATTGAAATTCGACTAAGTCCACAAGTATCGGTAGTTGTGCCATTCTACTCTCACCGGAGGCTTCCGAAACATATATATAGGACTAGTAGTAGTCGGAGTCAAGCCAAGCGTCGGAGGGGAGAGGAGTCGGAGGACTAGAAGTAGTCGGAGTCAAGCTAAGCTTCGGAGGGGAGAGGAGTCGGAGGACTAGTAGTACTCGGAGTCAGCCAAGCGGCCGTCAGGATCCCTGTTCGTTGAAGTCAGGATCCCTGTTCGTTGAAGTCAGGATCCCTGTTCGTTGAAGTCAGGATCCCTGTTCGTTGAAGTCAGGATCCCTGTTCGTTGAAGTCAGGATCCCTGTTCGGACTAGTAGAGTCGGAGGACTAGTAGTAGTCAGAGTCAGCAAGCGGCCGTCAGGATCCCTGTTCGTTGAAGTCAGGATCCCTGTTCGTTGAAGTCAGGATCCCTGTTCGGACTAGTAGAGTCGGAGGACTAGTAGTAGTTGGAGTCAGCCAAGCGGCCGTCAGGATCCTGTTCGTTGAAGTCAGGATCCCTGTTCGTTGAAGTCAGGATCCCTGTTCGTTGAAGTCAGGATTCCCGTTCGTTGAAGTCAGAATCCCTGTTCGTTGAAGGAAGGATCCCTGTTTGTTGAAGTCAGGATCCCTGTTCGTTGAAGTCAGGATCCCTGTTCGTTGAAGTCAGGATCCCTGTTTCTCAAGATTGAAATTCGACTAAGTCCACAAGTATCGGTAGTTGTTCCATTCTACTCTCACCGGAGGCTTCCGAAACATATATATAGGACTAGTAGTAGTCGGAGTCAAGCCAAGCGTCGGAGGGGAGAGGAGTCGGAGGACTGGAAGTAGTCGGAGTCAAGCTAAGCTTCGGAGGGGAGAGGAGTCGGAGGACTAGTAGTACGCGGAGTCAGCCAAGCGGCCGTCAGGATCCCTGTTCGTTGAAGTCAGGATCCCTGTTCGTTGAAGTCAGGATCCCTGTTCGTTGAAGTCAGGATCCCTGTTCGGACTAGTAGAGTCGGAGGACTAGTAGTAGTCGGAGTCAGCCAAGCGGCCGTCAGGATCCCTGTTCGTTGAAGTCAGGATCCCTGTTCGTTGAAGTCAGGATCCCTGTTCGTTGAAGTCAGGATCCCTGTTCGTTGAAGTCAGGATTCCTGTTCGTTGAAGTCAGGATTCCTGTTCGTTGAAGTCAGGATCCCTATTCGTTGAAGTCAGGATCCCTGTTCGTTGAAGTCAGGATCCCTGTTCGTTGAAGTCAGGATTCCTGTTCGTTGAAGTCAGGATCCCTGTTTCTCAAGATTGAAATTCGACCAAGTCCACAAGTATCGGTAGTTGTGCCATTCTACTCTTACCGGAGGCTTCCGAAACATATATATAGGACTAGTAGTAGTCGGAGTCAAGCCAAGCGTCGGAGGGGAGAGGAGTCGGAGGACTAGAAGTAGTCGGAGTCAAGCTAAGCTTCGGAGGGGAGAGGAGTCGGAGGACTAGTAGTACGCGGAGTCAGCCAAGCGGCCGTCAGGATCCCTGTTCGTTGAAGTCAGGATCCCTGTTCGTTGAAGTCAGGATCCCTGTTCGGACTAGTAGAGTCGGAGGATCTAGTAGTAGTCGGAGTCAGCCAGAGTCGGCCGTCAGGATCCCTAGTTCGTTGAAGTCAGGAGTCCCTGTTCGTTGAAGTCAGGATCCCTGTTCGGACTAGTAGAGTCGGAGGACTAGTAGTAGTTGGAGTCAGCCAAGCGGCGTCAGGATCCCTGTTCGTTGAAGTAAGGATCCCTGTTCGTTGAAGTCAGGATCCCTGTTCGTTGAAGTCAGGATCCCTGTTCGTTGAAGGCAGGATCCCTGTTCGTTGAAGTCAGGATCCCTGTTCCCTGTTTCTCAAGATTGAAATTCGACTAAGTCCACAAGTATCGGTAGTTGTGCCATTCTACTCTCACCGGAGGCTTCCGAAACATATATATAGGACTAGTAGTAGTCGGAGTCAAGCCACAGGTCAGGATCCCTGTTCGTTGAAGTCAGGATCCCTGTTCGTTGAAGTCAGGATCCCTGTTCGTTGAAGTCAGGATCCCTGTTCGTTGAAGTCAGGATCCCTGTTCGTTGAAGTCAGGATCCCTGTTCGTTGAAGTCAGGATCCCTGTTCGTTGAAGTCAGGATCCCTGTTCGGACTAGTAGAGTCGGAGGACTAGTAGTAGTCGGAGTCAGCAAGCGGCCGTCAGGATCCCTGTTCGTTGAAGTCAGGATCCCTGTTCGTTGAAGTCAGGATCCCTGTTCGTTGAAGTCAGGATCCCTGTTCGTTGAAGTCAGGATTCCTGTTCGTTGAAGTCAGGATCCCTATTCGTTGAAGTCAGGATCCCTGTTCGTTGAAGTCAGGATCCCTGTTTCTCAAGATTGAAATTCGACCAAGTCCACAAGTATCGGTAGTTGTGCCATTCTACTCTTACCGGAGGCTTCCGAAACATATATATAGGACTAGTAGTAGTCGGAGTCAAGCCAAGCGTCGGAGGGGAGAGGAGTCGGAGGACTAGAAGTAGTCGGAGTCAAGCTAAGCTTCGGAGGGGAGAGGAGTCGGAGGACTAGTAGTACGCGGAGTCAGCCAAGCGGCCGTCAGGATCCCTGTTCGTTGAAGTC